>JAHWFP010198107.1:400-10503 GCA_023313725.1 Lithobius niger
GACGAATATTCTCAACGAATAAGGCAGATTGAAGTTTTAAAAATTTTACTTTTCGCAGCCAAAATTTAACAGAAATTGAAATATTTCACAGCATTAATTTGAACGATTTTTTTAAATTAATTAAACTCGGAGGTGGGGGGGGATAAAGTGTTTGAATGAAAAAGGGATATCGTCGAATGAACGCTCTTTTCGCTGAGGTTACCTCGAGACGGATAGGGACAATTTTACTAGGACGTGCCTAGGATCTTTTACATGCCACAGTCGACGTGAGAACGGTGCGTTTCCAAGGACCTTCTCTTCCCGAATATGCAGGGACCCGCAAGGATGCAAGGACACGATCAAACCCAGGACCTTTATTGTGTGAGACAATTGTGTTAACCACTGAGCCACCAGACCCCCAACAACAATAAGCAGAACACAATTTCAGAATCAGAAATAAAATAAAACTTCTCCCACCGGATAGCACTCCGATTTTAAATTAGAATTAATCTGCAAAGAAACAACGCTTATTTATTTTTAAGAAGAAAACGTTAAAACGCCGCTCACAGCCATAGTGACGCAACCGCCATACTGCGAGACGAGAACTCTAACTCAACAAGAAAACCTGATTTCGACCAGAGCACTAGTAAACGGAAATTATCTATGGCGGGACAAATTTTTGTTGTACTTTCTGATGTGTTTACACTGGTCGAGCGTGGTACGTATTTTTTTTTTTTTAATGACCACCATTTTCGTGAACAGCGACCTAGATTTACCCTAATTTTTAGATTTTATGTGTTTTTATCTGCAAATTATCTGAAAAAATCTGCAAGTAAGGGTAAATCAGGGTCGCGGTTCACGACAATAATGGCCATTTTTTTCCAAATTACGCACCTCGGTCGTGCTTCCACGCTTGCTGCGGCTAAACATGTAACATCAGAAACCGCACCCCAAAACTTGTCCGCCCAGAGATAATTTCCGTTTACTAATGTTCTGGTCGAAATCTGGTTTTCTTGCTTTGCGCTCTCATCTCGCAGTATGGCGGCAGCGTCACTATGGGCGTGAGTAGAGATTTAACATGTAATTCTTATTAAAAATAAATATGCGCAGGTTTCCGTTATGATTTTCTGAACCGGAACGACCAAAGGGGATCGATTGGTAGGTGAATTAATCCTATAGCGTGAAAAGTAGTTCTTCCAAATAATTATTGAGACGTGTCGGTATACTGCACCTTAACGCTTTCTTTAGAAACGAAACGCTTATCTTGTAAAATTGTATACACGTGCACAGTTCATAAATTATAAAGTAAAAACCGAGAAGTGATGCAACAAATGAACAAACAACGTTTCGAAAAATACAATTTCCGTCATCAGGTTTAAAACTCACAATTTCAAAACATGGCAAGGCCACTAAGTCATCCTAAATTTAAGGCTAATAACACAGTAATGTTTCCATGCAGGTAGAGTGGGAGAGTGCATTATCAATGCGGGAGTGAGGAGGGGAGAAGTGGTTTTCCTTTTAGCCTTCCCTTTTGCTTTAGCCTTCCCTTTTGCTTTGGCCTTCCTTTTAGCCTGCCTCCAGGATTATAATGGAGATCTGTTTCCGTGCTTTTTTTCCTACATACATACACAGTTCATAAAAATAGGATTTCATCATAAACAGCATAAAAATAAAGATGCGACAGTTTCGGGACAAACGTTTGAATCCATTCACCTGATCTGGAACAATCAGAAACATCCAGAGCATTACTGTATTTATGCAGATTTTACGAAGTTCTTTTTGTCAACTCGAAACCAAAACCGGTATAAGAGATGCCCCAAAGTTTCCAAAAAAGGGTCGGCCTTAGTAAGTAGTGATATCATTCCACCAACAAAAGGCCGACAAGAATAACCCTATTAACCAGCCAACTTATCTCTTTTGATCTCTTCGTCAATTTATTTGATTCTGTTTCTTATTTACAAATTTACGACGCAAAACCAGGTTTAAATAAAAGTCATCTGGCAAGTATGAGCGACTGCCTAAGCGTCGATGTCTCAGCTGTAAGATCGCTGCGTCCAACTTGGAATTTCACAGTTCTAAGTAACTCAAATGAGCTCGATTCTGTGAGTTTTTGTAAGTTTTTATTAAATACTCGCTGTAGCCACGGATGGTGTTGAATGCACCGTTTCCAATACTAGTTAGGTATGGTCGCTCGTGTGTATCTCCATGTTCGACCGAATTACGTTTCTTAAATTTTTTGCTGCACACGCGGGCTAATAAACGCTGATTTTCGTTCGCTTCGCTCACTCAATCAGCGCATCCTGTAACTCAAATCACCCACTCCACCGCTAAGACTCCCCCTCCCCCGTCTATGATCATTCTGTGATATTCTTCCATGAAAAAAAAAAAAACTGGGGCGAACTGGGGGCGAATAGTGTAGCCGGTTGAAATCCGGGTAATGCCACTCCGAAGAAACGTAAGTGCATAAAGGTGGCGTACTGAACTACGTTATTTCTAGTGTATGATTTTCGCTGTTGGCTAATTTCCAATTTTCCTTAATATTCTTCCATGTTCATGTTCGTGGAAATCATGTGTCTCAAATGCCCCACCTCCCTCAGCTAATGACCCCATTCCCTTTTTTAATGACCACTTCTATTTATTATAATTATGCTTCCATGTTCATGTTCACGCTGGCGGAAGGCTGAAGGCGCTCTCGAAGTTGCCCTTTCGAGAAGCATGCTGTCCAGAAAAGCTTTCCCCAAAATACTTCCCTCCTACCAGACGCGCGGTGTCATTGGTTTTTACTTAACTCTTCTAAGTATAGTCTTAGTTTCTACGATCTTATTATACACATTTTAAGCGAGGAGTCTTGCGGAAATACAGAGTGAAAATTCATAATGAAACCGGGGGTGGCGGGGGGAGAACGAAATTCGTCACCTTGCAAACCGTGTTTGTAGCCGATCCACACTCGTGGTCTATAACACAAAACAAGAGATACCTCCCCTACTTTTTTAGTATCCCGATAGGGGTTTTTTAGGGGTTCTGGTTGACCAACCACCTGCCCGGGAACCCATTTTGAAGACCATAACGCGAGTGAAGTGGGTCATCTCGGAACGGGAAATGGGTTTCTCCGGTACCTTAACGGCCAGTACACCAATCCAACGTACAGCCAATTGAACGGCGGCGGCATTTGAGAACTCTCCACACCTAGAAACAATCGATCTGGGCGACACCAAGGACGACGGACAGACAACCGAAGAGCAACAGGCTAAAATGGGTGACCGTGTTTGGACAAAACGATTTTGTTGTCGGCCCGTCCTTCGGCTGGCAGTTAAATTGGTTTTGCGTGGTTGAGAATCAATCTGCGTTGAAAACGGCGAGCCGGTGAAAGAGGTTGACTCGAGCACGCGAGTTAGTGTGTAGGGTGTCAGTGGGTTAGCTTTAAATTATAATTTTGAATTGTATTGGTCGCGTGCCGGCTCGTTAGGGTCGATTTATGCGCGAACTGCGAGCGGGGAGAATGTCGATTGACCTTGATAACGCAAACAGCATTGGGCGATGTGAGGAAAGCGAACTGTGTGAAGCTCGAAACAATTAAGATATTAATTAAATTAATTTTTTTTATAAACTTTATTCAGAGGGCGCTACCGAAGGTCTACAAAGCCCTTGTGTCGCTACACATTAGGTCATAATTTTACAATAAAGAAAAAAATAATACACAAATAAAAATTTTAACAGTAATCAATTTAGGGACAGAAAAATGAAGGAATAAATAAAAGAAGTAAAAGTAAACTTAGTTATCAATAAGCCATTCTTTTATTTTTTGTTTGACTGAAGCGTAATTAGTTAAAAATCGACCAATTTCGATGGAATTAAATTGAATATTGTTGGAATGTAATAACCTCTATTTTCTGAGCCGTAATTGTTTTTAATCAGTGTAATCTTCAACCTTAATATTTTATCGCGAAGAAAACTCATTTTAAATTCATCTTTGAGTTTAAAATCGTTGCAAAAGTAATTTCTTTATGTACCAATAAAGTCTCCAGTTTAGTTGTATTTAAAATTCTGTGTTACCTAAAGAAATCCCTAGTAGATTAAGGTTGGATTTCCTAAAAAGGACCTTTAAAATTACGGTAATAAGATTTTGAACTCTTCCACAAAATCGTTGGAAGACTTCAAAACCACACACTTGCACAAAAAAATAAATAGAACCGTAGCTAGGAAAGGTGCTAGGAATTAACGAAGGTGAAAAAATGTCATACGTGAAATAAAAAAAAAAAAAGGAAAACGACTTTTTTTTTGTTTTTAATTAATTGCTGTTGAGCCTTAAGTTAGCCGAAGCAATTTAATGCTTGTTTGGCTGAACCGGCTCAATTTTGAACATTATCAGTTTTATAGAGAAGAAGAAATATCTGGTAAAGGGAGGTGCCAACCCGGGGATTCGATCAAGGAAACCTCCGATTATCGTAGTGGCCGAAAGATTTTCCAGAATTGTCCATAATAGTTCCCATATAGCCGCTGAAGGAGCATGGTAGCCTCTCACGCTACCCTGGCCGGCAGGCCTGGCGGAGACTTTACCAAGGTCCCCTTTCCACGGGTTCGACCAGATCCGCAATCCTCCAGCAACCAGGTTGAGCTCTCTCACCGCTCAGCCACCATGACCACAATGAGGTGTTTAAAAAACTTTAAATTATCGACGCAAATGCTTCGTCGGTTCTGAAGAAGTGCTGCTAGACGATCTGGCTAAAACAGCTACACTAATTACGCTTTCGAAAAGGTGCACACTAAAATAAAATAAAATAAAAAAAACTAGAATTTGCATAAAAATAAATTTAATAATAAATAAATTTATTTATACAGCAAATAAATTGTATGGGACTGAGAAGGGAGCGCATCCTCCACTTATACACAGTCCGAAATTAAAGGAGCCGCTCACATGAATAAAAGGAACTATAAAAAGATGGAAAAAGAAATAAAAATGCAGGTTAAAACATCCTTAGTCAAATGTACAATCTTAAAAACACTTATTAATAAAAATAAAAAATAAAAAATAATAATTTCTTGCAGATGCAATCGGCATGGCAAGGACCTGAGATTTGCTAACTGCTATTCAACATAAAACTATGAATTATGAATTACAAAAGTTTAAAAGTTTAAATGAAGACAATGGCTCGGCTTTAAAGGAAGGGCTGATGGAATTAGGTTGGGGTCACGAATGCCTTACCACCAAGGTTAGACCTACCAGGGACTCAATGGTCCCCGATGGCATCGCCAAACGTGAGGGACAAGTGAAGGGAAATGCCGAGTATCATTATCAATATTTCTTAATATATAATAATAAAATAATGCATCGCAAAGCTTGGCCAAGCCAATTGTCAATCCTAATGTATAAAAACAATAATACAAATTTAAGGTTCCTAGACACAGAAAGCGGAGTTGAATTCTTCAACTCATTATCTAACTTGAAATAGTACGTAGAATTGAGAATGATGCATCTTGCGACCAATTTGAATCACTTCAGTAGCTCTTTGCCTGCCACTCGTCCTTTCACAGAAATGGACGCTTGATACATGCGCACAGCCAGCCAGTCAAAGAATTCACGGACGAGCACTTGAAACAGACGGATGGACTGACTTCTTAGCAGTTTATTATATACATTATTATTATTATTATTATTATTTTATTTTAAAGCAGAGTCGCGAAAAACGGATACAGTACTGTATAATTACAAACACACATGTACTGCGTATACCGCATGTAGATATGCATTACATACATTAAAAATTAAAAAAAAATTCAATTGTACATTTGACAACTGCAATGCGCAAAGCCAATCAGTCAAAACAGTGATGAACGCACACACAGGACGGACGGACGGACATGTTAGCCATGGGGTGCTCGAAGTAAAAATATTTGCATGGTGGGGAATCGGCAATTTCCGAAGGGAATACCATTTTTCCGAAAACGTTTTAGACGTTTTACCCGCCTTATCCGTAGTTCGTTCCATACCACCTTTTGTTTTTCCGACTCATTCCTTGGGAGTGAGAGATCATATGGTGGCCCCCCCCCCCCACCACCACCACCACCACCACTCCGCATTAATTTGGGGTGCCATTTTGGATTTCATTCCAATGGGTTCATGCGTTTTGCTGGAACTGGCTGTAAACGGTTTTTTTTGGACACTGTTAATTGGGCTGCGATTTGAAATTTTAAAGTTGAAAGATGAATAGGACCATTTTTTCATGAATTTGTTATTCTTATTCCGAACATTTGTAACCTTCAGTTTATGCTCAGCAATCAGGTTGATGATGAACGATTTACAAATCACCATCCAAATCACCATCCTTCACCATCACCATCCAAATCACCATTCAAATCACCATCCAAACGATTTACAAGTCACCATCCAAAAACTGTTTTTTGGACATACTCCATTTTAGGGTATCATTTTGGATTTTTGTCTCGTGGTATGAAACGTTGAGCCGTAAGTTAAAAGAAGTAACTGTTCCGGCTAGCTCGTATGTTTTCAGCCTATCCCGTTTGTTGTCGCACTAATGCAACAAGGACGCGCACAGCAAGCTTTATTCTCAGTTGACCTTGCATTGGTGAGTTTGGTGCTTGGCGTTCTCGGTAGATGTCGCTCCCAGCTACGCACTCACTACCTCTTAGGGGCGCGTTTACGCATCGACTCGCCTTGACATTCCAGCTGCTATGTGCTAGAAATCAACCGAAGTTCCTACATGGCGTCGGTTTTAGCTCTGCCGGCTCGGAACGAAAACAGTCAATAATGTGCGCTCAGAAGCGACTGGGAAAATTGTTTCGTCAGGAGGAATTCTTTACCTTATTGTCACGGATTACACGACTGAAAGCATTTACGCAAACGATGTCGGATTTAGCTAATCCAGGTATATAGCGGTGTTACCAGGACAACGACAGCTTTGCCATCACGATCAAATTCTAGCTGCGAGAAATGCAAATTGCGAGTCGTTGCATCAATGCGTCCTTAGCTCACCACACGTCCACATGAAGACTTCGATGCCGAATAGCTTTGGCGCCGAACTGCTTTTAACAAATTTGCTGCAACTAAAATGGAGCCTGCAATTCCACATTTAAACAGGAATGGCGGCCTTTGAAGCTATCTTCTAAGTTGCCTCGGTTTTGGCGTTGATGTTGTTTGGTGTCGACGCGAGATGTCACCACGTGCTTCATTGTGCATCGTTCTGATTGGCTGCCACAATGTCCGCCTATGGTATGTCGCAAGCGGATATTCCTATCCATTCGAATCGGTTCATACGTTTGGCCGTAACTTCGGCACAACATAGAAAAGACAGACTCAAGCAAGCGGGAACAGCGGCTAACAGGTCGCAACCGGTCTTCTACACTTCCGCCAATTCTGCAACTTTCCAACCACTTCCGCTTCATATTTCCATTTTTTGTTGTTGTTGTTTTTATTGTTTTTAGCTAATTTTTGTACGCTGAATCTAGTGGCGAAAACAGTTTGTCTATGTCTGGTACTGTTCCATAGGTGGGCTCACTTGTCGGCCACTTCCGGTTACCCTGTGGTGCAACTTCCGGCTTCATAGTTCCGGTTTTTATTTAATTCGCTTTAACTAATTTTTGTATGCTGAATCTTATGGTGAAAACAGTTTGTCTATGTCTGGTACTGTTCCATAGGTGGGCTCACTTGTCGGCCACTTCCGGTTACCTTGTGGGCCACTTCTGGCTTCATAGTTCCGGTTTTTATTTAATTCGCTTTAACTAATTTTTGTACGCTGAATCTAATGGCGAAATCTCCATCTGGTACTGTTCCATAGACGGCGGGCTCACTTGCCAGCCACTTCCGGTCACTTGTGGGGCACTTCCGCTTCATAGTTCCTGTTTTTTTTTAAATCATTTTAAGTAATTTTTGGATGCTGAATCTAATGGCGAAAACCGTTTGATTTTATCTGCCACCGTACCGTTTCGTAGATGTGTTATCTATGTTCAGCCCTGTATGTGCACCAGAAAATCACCCAATAGAAACACACACCTGTACCTGGAAAATGCTTAAATTCTCTTCAAATATAAACAGCTTAATAATAATAATAATAATAATAATAAACTTTATTGCAAACAAACAAAATACATTAAAGAATAAACAAGAAAATGGTATCGCCAGAGTTAACAAAGGGCGAGGTTTAGGCTTGAAAGCCCAATTTTACAACATCTAACCCACCAACAAAATAAACCACAAACAAAATCAAAAAAAAAAGATAAAGCAGAATACAATTATGTAAGGTTAATCCTTTAAAAAACAAACAATTAATTAAAAAAATTAAAAAATGGACAAAAGAAAGAGAGGGAAGAGTTGGGGTGGGGGGGGGGGGGGGGTTGACCACACAAGGAATTAAAGAAACGTTGGTAAATACGGTTTTTGAACAGAAGGGGCGTTCTTGAATTCTGCAGGCAGATCGTTCCATAACTTAATACTCTGAGAGAAAAAGGAAGAATGGTATTTATTAGTTCGACATTGAGGAGGTGTGAAACTACAACTGTAGCTGAGTCTGGTAGGATAGTTGTGAGTCGCAATAGCAGAGTTAAAAAGTTCAAATAAATACGAGCTTAGATCCAGAATTAACTTGGAAACACTTGTAATTTTATCAGACCAGCCTGCTGTACATAACCATATCATACCTGAAAATAAACCCATTAAAGAATATGTACCTGTAATTAAAAAAAATTGGGTTAGCAGAGTTTAAATCCCCCCCCCCCCCCCCTTCCCCACCAACCCAGGATCATCTCATAATCCATAAGCATTAATATGCTCATACTTACACTTTCCCACATTGTATTTCGCCTGCCCGGCGGTATAAGGGCACCCGCGCACACGGCAACCAGGTCGCTGCGGCCATCAAGAATGCTTACGGTATATGTAGCGACGCGCACTTGGCCGCTGCGGCCAGCCAGTCGCGGCGGCCACTGGGATCTCGGGCGGCGTGCAGGTGACCAGAGGGCTGGCCATACTTGCTCCGTGTTCATTTGTCACCACGTGATCGATAATTATCAATGAAAAACGAACGTGGCCCCGCGGCACGTCGTTGTGTTTTTTGGCCGCGACGACCGCTGGCCGCGTGACCTGGCTGCGATGTGCGCGGGTGCCCTAAATGGTAAGGCTTTTCACTTTCAGCTTCACTTCGTACCTGCCTTTGCAGGTGAGAGGTCGGGGTCTTGTTTTTGCTACATGTTCTGGCCAGGCTGCTAAACACTCACATTTATGCTTTAAATTTTATTCTTTAAACGTTTTAGTTATATAGTGTTTCTTGACTTTGACATGTGGTTTTTCCTCACTGTATAAAACACTTGAGAACGGGATGAATTGGATCCAGAAACGGAGCGATCGTTGTGTTTATTTGTGCAATTTTAACAGGCTTTATTCGTTTTAAAACCGTTTCATAGATGATGGGCCCATTTGTCGGCCACTTCCGCGTCATAGTTCCGGTTTTAAAAAAAATGGTTTAAACTAATTTTTGGACGCTGAATCTTATGGTGAAAACAGTTTGTCTCTATCTGGTACCAGTCCGGAGTCGAAAAAGGCGACGGACAAAGTCACTGCTGTATCGTCTTCCCAGCTTTCGCTATGGAGAATACTAAAAGAGAGACTCAAAAATGGGACCAAGAATCAGATATAGTACTCGAGACGGTCATTGTTTACAGTTCAGCACAATTATGTACGTACGAATGTCCAGTAGTTTGAAAGGGGAAGAACCGTCTTATCGACTCATTTTTGTTGTTTCTATTCCCTCTTCATTTTTGTGGTTCCCGACCTTGTGAAATGTATTGGCTTGGAATGTCCAGACCATTCGGCCTTTCTCCATTGCATTTCCAGGCCACTCCACCCTGACCTTGAATGAAGAGGTGGCAGCAAGATAAAAAAGTTAACACAAAAATAATGAAAGCGAAATCAAACCGACGTGGAAAACACTGAAGGGAAAAAAAATCGTTGCAATTTACCACTGCTTAAATAGTTCATTTGAATTCTGTATCCGCTTGACTTGGTTGCATACAGTAGCACAGGGAGGAGGAGGGGGGGGGGGGGTAGGGGGGCCCGGCACCCCCCCCCCCCCACCCCCAAACGGCAAGCCCAGGACGGACACCGGACGACCCAA
>JAHWFP010198112.1:0-26668 GCA_023313725.1 Lithobius niger
CTACAACAACAAGGAGGCCTTCCTTTGTATTTTTTCGAAAATCTTTTTGGAACTTGTTATCCATAATAATGCGTGCAGCTCTAGCAATTTTATTCTGAAAAGGACAAAAAGGTTGATTTGCCGAAATAAATAACAGCATCAACGGGTTACATAATATGGCTGGCTTATCATACTTTCACAGTTATACTCATGCGTATTCCCCGACATGTTAGTTTCTGTACTGCACACAGAACACAGGAGAAAGCTATTTTAAAAAGTCAAAGTTGGTGTGTGACTTGAATTTCTTCAGTCTGAACCGTTAATTATTAAAAGACATGACGCACATGGTTTTAGGCATCGTTTTATATGTCAAATCTTAACTGTTCAGCAATATCTGATAATTTTTTTGAATAATGGTTAAACTATTGTTGTGTGCATGACGTATAAATTAACTTTGGTAGTTCGTAGTGAAAAATCTCCGAAACCTCATTCAATCAAATGCAACAAATAGGCCATAGAATAAACGGGGCGGCAAGCCAAATTGGATCAATTAGTGATAAATAAATATGGAAACAAACTTAATGCCTTTTGGACATAACTGTTAGACTGCTTGAGCATAAACTGCATCCTCGGCCTTGGAGACCAAAGTCTAACACGATGGCTTAGCAGAATAGGGTACAGGCTTGGGGTTGCATAGGTAGTGGGTTCAATTCCCGCTTAAGTAGTCAGATATTTAAGTTGAAAAGAAAACTGTAATAGGTTTGCATCTGTATTTATTAAATTTAAATGACGCAGAAGGCTTGTAGAAAGTGTGAAACGATTGGACTGTGGATTCAAATGGTATTGTGGAAACTGACAGGTGAACTGATACCAGCACAGGATGAGTGGTTCCACTGCTCTGCTTCACACTGCACCTCACACCCCAACCTCCCGGGGGGGGGGGCCACACAAATGATTGCAACGTTTTCTGGCTCTCAGTCGGTAGAAAATGTAAAAAGATCAACAGCAAATAAAAGACTAACATTACATAACAGTGAAACTTTGAAGACGATTTTTCGGAAAGACTTTTGGAAACGTCTTTACCACGTGTATCTGAACTGTTAGTCATTCTCATATATTTTCAGTATTTTAATTCAAATCAATATGTCGTCTTTTTCAGACTTATGTCGACCGCCACCCCCACGGTGTCCATTACGATTTGAAGGAATACGGGCCTCACGGATCCAGTCAATACGTTAACTTCGACCAGAAATTTGGCAAAGGTTACTAGGTGAGTTGAAATTTGACACGTTTTTTTTTTATCAAGTTTGAAGAACTGTATGTCCGAGAATAAAATTTTTTATCATGGCATGTTCAAAAAGAACTAAATATGTTTTGGTGGAGAAAAATGTCTACTTTTTCTTATCGGCAGCATTACTATAGACGGCGTGGTTTTTCTTGCGTACTTAGCCAAGTTAACGTCGACCATTTTTCCCATATACTGTGCACTGTGCAACCCAGTCTGGCTTCGCCTTTGTTATAGCAAAGAGCTTCCGTTTTATCGTGTTTTGGTGAAAATGGTAAAAGCGTTATGTTTCAAGTTAACCTGTTTACGGTGGAATTGATTATTCCAGAGAACCGCTTATCATTCTTCAACACTTTGTTTATGGCTTTTTTTCGACGAAACTAAATTTCTGAGTGAGCCATTGATCCCAGGGATTGATTCCTTTACGCTAATAATACCACACGCCATGGCTGTTTGCTGTCACGTGCATATCACGTGATTGGGCTAGTCCAATCAGACGGCCAAACAGCCGTTGTTCTCGTTCGTCATTGGCTAACTCATGGTGACGTCACGGCAAACAGCCATTGCGCATGGTTTAAGCAAGCTATGAATTGGCAAACTATACTCACACCATTCAATAATTATGGCAAACATTGTATTAAATTCAATCAGAAAGAAAATATCTATGCAATTTCAACAATTTTCCATTTTTAATGGATACATTTAAATTCAAGCAATAATTAAGTAACTCTGCTGACTCTCGGTATACTAAAGGAATATTCCGTGTGTCTTGTATAAAAATTTTTTGCGCAACTATTAATCTGTTTTCTTTTTTTATTTTTCCAGGACTACCACTAACTACTTTGATGACTGCAAATGAAGTTCGATATGAAGAACACCGTCATAAAACCATCGTCATAAAACACACTCAATAAACGACTTCGTGTCGACGATCGCGTAAAATTAGTCATTTTTTTTTAATTATATGAAAGCGTGCAGTTCCACGTCTTAATGAAATTTGTATGGTAAAAACAGCAGCGAGTCGCACGATATAAAAACATTGAGTCCGGCAGCTCAAAAAGTGTATGAAGAGTTTTCAGCAGTCGGACTCACACTTCTTTTAAGAAAATTATACGATAATGTAAACAGCCAATAAAATCAACAAGTTAAAATAAAATAAGTGGTTTCGCTTTTCGATATTTGCATTTATTTTTTAATACCTTCACCAAACCCTAAGTTTATTATGGAGTGTAAGCTATTAGGTTCTAACGCCCACACAATAATAAGCACTGGAGTATTAAAACGACAAGCAGATGTGATGATGGTGGTACTAATGCCGGATGTTGTTACTTCTTCCAGAAAATTACGTCATTTGACGCAAAATTTGAGATTATTCTACCAGCGGACACATAATGATTGTGCTTTTTTTCTCTCTATCCCACTGCGCAGAAACAAAGTCTTGGAACGGTTACATACATTAAAGAGAACATTTTGCAACGCTCACGTTTCTGTACAGCGAATTGTATATCAGTTACAGCTCGGTACATAACTGAATTTGACTGAATTATACGTGCTAAGGAGTTGCGAGTCAGACACTCAGTTCTCACATTAAACACGCATTTATTAAGAAACGAATTTTAGGCCTGAAACCGCCTCTTTCACACAATAAAATCCTCAACACAGTATAAAACTAATACATTTCAAATATGTTCACAAAGGACACGTATCTAGGATTAGCCAATGGTAATAAACAAAAAAAAAAAAGGAAGAATTGAGTGTTGGACTCGCCTACGTAACCAACTGAAGTCTCGTTAATATTTCAGGCCCAATTTAAAGACCCAGATTCAACACCAGTTGAAAGAAATCTGAATAGGTTGAATGTTAGAGCTGCAACATGGTGTTAAATTACAATTTTATTAAGAGTATTGAAGGTTTAGTAAAGTTTGGAACTGGAGGAACTGATAATATAAATATTCGAAAGAGCGAACTGTTATTTAAGAAATTCGCATCCAGTAGGCACCACGGGTTAAAATAATTTCTTGTTTTTTGGGGGTTTTTAATCGCCAATTTAAGGTAATAGATGACAACCAATAATGCTCTCTGATACGAATGCGCTGTTGTTTTAGCAAGCGTAAAAAATACTTTTAGACCTAAATCAAAGCAAGAAAAGCACACCTCACTAACCACTGGATCATCGCATGGGTTTTTTTCATCAAGCTGGCAATTGTTCTGAATGAAGCGCCAATCGCGCAGCGTCAAGTGACGTCATATTGCTACAAGAGAAATACTTGCAAGGGGCACTAGATTGAAATGGTGGGTTAAACAACGGCACTTCTAGTCAAGCCAGTGCTTTGTGAGTGGATTTCGTAGGCTTAAAAAACCGTTGTTTTCTCTAATCCCTTATGCTGCTTAGGTTGTAATTGGAAAATAAAGATTCCACTTGCTTAAAAATGTCAGCAACTACCAACAAATCGACAAAAATCGCGCGTGTTAGCACTGTTAGGTCTAAGAAATGCAGTCTAATAGCATTGGCTTCCGTAAGATGTTCTTCTTTTCCCCCACCTGTGCACCTTGCAGCTAACCCAGTAACTGGCTCCACCATAGAGTTATACACAATAATACTACGTCGTGTCACTGCCCTATAGCATTCCCATCATTTGTTTACTGTGCGTGAACTAACACCAGAGAAGCACTTTGGCCGCACGGTTACTATCGGGGGCTACTGCCGGGAGTGGGAAAAGCGTGCGCGGCCGAGACTTGACTGAGGATTGCTTTCGTAGCGAACAAATTGCCTAATAAAATTGCGTTTACTGTCAACCATACGGTATTGTAATCCTAAAAATTGCTTCAGCAACACCTAAAATACTTTTATATAAAAAGCTTTTTAACAATTTTGGGAAGGTTGCACTATACACGATCGTTACTCCATATTTAGTGCTGCGCTGTTAGGCCTATTTTTCCGACGATCAAAATCGTAGTCACTATACTTGAAACTAAACTGCAATGAACATACTATTTTTGGCCCCTCCATGTGGTCGCATGAAGGCGGAAATTACGAATTTCTTGATCTCTATCCATGAAAATCCAAGCCATATACGACTCCTTAATAACGCAACCCTTGTATGGAAATTTCCGTTCGATTGTGGCTGCTCGTCGCATCCACTTTTACAACTTTTCAAACCTCTCATCGCCGGCGTATTTTCGGGTGCTCCCGGCATTAAAGGGATAATAAATGAGATAATTTTTTTTGTAATCTATATTTTATATTTGTGGAGTGTTGTTGCGTATATTTTAGTAAAATTTGAGAGTAAGCCATGCGTCGTTTCTGCCAAGCTATCAGAATGAACAATGTAGAATTTCTGCAGATTTTATCTTCCGATTGCTGAGTGAACAAGAGACTGCGGAAATTTTGCATATTTTACTTTCAGTTTGCTGAGAGTGAAAAGACTGAAGAAATTCTGAAGATTTTATGTTCAGCTTTTGCTGACTGAACAACAAACTAAAGATGTTCTTCAGATTGTATCTTCACCTACCTGACAGTGAACTATAGACTGCAGAAATTCTTTCAATTTTACCTTCAACTGACTGAGAGTGAACAAAAATCTACAGAAATTCTGTAAATTTTACCTTCACCTAGTTGAAAGAGAACAACAGGCAGCAGATATTCTGCAAAATTTTATCTTTTCTTTGCTGAAACTGCAGAAACTCTACAGAATTCTACAGTTTTTCTGCAGAAACTCAAATTTTCTGCAGATCTTTTACAGATATTTTTTAGCTGGGTGGATCATCCAAAAAATGGTAAAGAAACCGATCGGATTTATTTATTTATTTATTTATTTATTAAGTAATTGCAGCACCCAACAGGGTAAAAAGCAATATCAACATAACCAAAATATATACAAAATACAAAACAACGGCAACATAAAAACAGTTAAAACGAATGACCGCACGCTAATGGTTTTCGAACAGATCTAAAAAAATACACAAATGAAGATACGCTACTCGAGTTTACAGCGTCACACGCCAGACTATTCCACTCGACCATTGTTCTGGGGAAAAAAGAACCACCAAAAACATTTGTGTGACACTGATAACGTTTCACTTTCTTTGAATTGTCGTGCCGACCAATAAACTCAGGTGTTTTACAAAATTCTTCCGGATTTAGGAGAGTGCTCCCATGTAGAATACGGTAAAAAAAGGTCCAATCTGTGATGACTCCGTCTGCTTGCAAACAACTGCCATTTCAAACTGTTGCAGATACTAGTGACGCAGTATCCCCTACTGTAAATCCACTAACCAGCCTAGCAGCCATGCGCAGGACCCTGTCCAAACTATCTGACAGATTCTTGGTGTAAGGATCCCACACAGCACTGCCGTAATCAAACTTAGATCTTGCTGCAGCATTGAAAACCACCTCACGGACCCTTGGACTAGCATCCCTAAAAACCTTGCGAAAAAATCTAATATTTCCATTTGCCTTAGCACATACAGTTTGAACGTGATCACTTGTTGTTTATAATGACTTCCAAACATGACATGCTACTCACTTCCTGTATAAGATTTTCATTCCGTGTAAAGGGGTTGGACCCTGTTTTTCCTGTGAGTAATATGCAGGAATTTACACTTAAGAAAGTTCAAGTTCATTTGCCACGCACCACACCAATTGCTTACTTTAGTTAAGTCAAGTTGTAATATTTGCTTATCCGCTTCATCCCTAATGATTCAATAAATATAATTGTCATCCGCGATTAGCTTATACTTTGACGAGAGCACATCCATCAAATCATTAATATTAATCATTAATAAGAATAGCAAGGGCCCACACACAGACCCCTGAGGTACACCTGATGTAACGCACACTGTATCTGATTTGCTGCCATCAATCCTGACATATTGTAGCCTATTTTTTAAAAAGCATTTAAACTGGAAACAATTTCTTGTGAAGTACCATAGGCTTCCAATATTTTAAGGAGCAAATCGTGCTGGACAGTGTCAAAAGCTTTTGCCAAATCCAGGGAAACAATATCAACAGAATAGCCCTTGTCCAGTCCAGCCGCAATGTCGTGAACCATAGAAATCAACATCGGTTCACATGATGCTCCCTTCCTAAAACCAAAATTTTCTTGAGTCAAAAGAATTTCTCTGTCCAAAAACTTCACCAGTCAATTCATGATGAATGCAGAAAGCAGCATGTAAATCGGTCCGCAGTAGCACGAACTATGACCAAAACACATTAGTACAAATATTGGCTTGATTTCATAAAATAATATCATGAGCAATTATGTCAATCGGTTGATTGCATGTACTATAGTTACGGTACGGAATGGTACAGCCAGACTAAGTGTTGAGTAATTTTTTTTTTTTTGAATTTTAATTGTTGTATGATTATTATTGCGTGGTTGTTGTATTTTGTTAAGATCCTGACGCTGAGTTTATGTTGCGAGTTTAACTCAGGATCTCAAACGTTAAAATTATGCCACCTAGCGAAGTTCGACGTCATTTATGAAATCTACCAAGCGTAAGGTCGACATGACGTCATAATGTAAACGACCCATTTGATATCACTTGTAATAGCTCGAGTTCGCTTGGTATTCTGCCTGGTGCTCCCAACAATTAGGTGTTAGTCGAGAAATCATTCCGCCACGAAGCTCTCATCAACCCCCATCCAAAAGTAATTTCGACTATCAATTAGAAATATTTCCCTTTTTGTCCCAATTCCCCCAACTTAAATTTAACCCTGACCAACCCTGTTGCGAGTGTTTCACTGCAACCCATTAACCATTCCAATCAAATAGTAACCCAAAATCTATCTTAATTCTAACTGATCCCGAATGAGCCTAACATTTATGGCATTCTATTTCTGGCCCTAAGCGAAGGCAAGAGTCGCCCTCCAATATCAAGCGAGCCTAAGCTGATCATCGCAAAAATTAGTAATTAAAACATCACTACAACTGAACAACGACTTCGCACCTTGTTCCATCAGCTAAGTTTTAAATTTGAAATAACCCCAACCTGTAGCATAAACTCCACGTTACGTTGGCTGCTAATCCCTCAACTGTGGTGTTAGTGTTGAGGAGCCGTTGCACGAACCAATAATCGCCACATTTTACGTCATGGCATTGACTATAGTTTCCGTTTCTTTAATACTGCCTGTATAGTTTGCAGTTACGACAGCCATATTTATCTGATCTGTACCTCTGATTTGCACCATCGCCGTTTACAGTCTTCTGATAGCGAAATCTGTTAGGACTATTGCAACGACTTTGTCCGTCCGTTGTCTTTTTAAATTGTAGTCAAGTGAACTTTAAAGAAAAACACGGCAGATTAAAATATCGTTGCTTCCTTGTATATCTAATAAGGCTTTTCGACGTCCTCAATGAAGTAATAACATTTGGTCGTCGCATTTAACATG
Organism: Lithobius niger; assembly: GCA_023313725.1. Taxonomy (NCBI): domain Eukaryota; kingdom Metazoa; phylum Arthropoda; class Chilopoda; order Lithobiomorpha; family Lithobiidae; genus Lithobius; species Lithobius niger. The sequence continues at coordinate 7,656 of JAHWFP010198112.1, forward strand.
CCAGCGTCTAATAGTTTAAAGATTCGTCGTTATCATGGCAATGCCAAATCTCGACACCGTGTTGCATGAATGAATAGGCCTATTCCCGAAGCCAATTCTCCGTTAGCTGCTGACGAATTTAAAACGGCAGGCAAAAATTAGGCCTGAAAGCTCAAAATTAGGCCTAAAATCCAAAACTAGGCCTAAGAAGCGAACACATTTTAACCTGCAATTGTGATGGTTAGTATAGAGCAGTGACATTTGCCGCCATATTGGCACCAGCTTGGCACCAGTATGGGTTTTGGAGGGCATAACTACAAGATGCACTACATAAAAATGGAGGGAAAAACAACGGAAGAGCGGATTTCTTAGGCTTAAAATAACGTTGTTTTCTCCAACAACAAAAATCGCGCGTCTTAGGTCTAAGAAATCACTCTTCACAGCATCGGCTTCAGTATGACGCCATTCTGTTTCTCTCTGCAGTGCCCCTTGCAGCTAACCCATCAAGGCTCCAGCATAGAGTTATACACAATAATACTACGTTGTGTCACTGCCCTATACCATTACCTGTAGATTATATAATAAGTTGCTGTTGCAGTGAGTGATAGAGGTGTGCACCTCAGCAGCGTCAGTTGTGACTAGATAGTCGCTGCGCCCACTCGTTTGGTTTTTGTGACCCTGTGGGCCACATTCGTCATACTCAGAGTATATAATGTGAGGTACAGGACTATTAAATACGTAGAATAAATATTTACGTCGCCATTGTGTTTTGCTTTTCCTTATATAAAATCGTTTTTAAATTAGGTTTTTTACCTGATATCTGAAGTTTTCAGACGTCGATGTAAAAGCTGAAAAGACATCGGTGGTATAACAGCAAGCATCAATAGTCGCAGCATCGTCGCTACAGCTCGCAGATCAGACCTCACAGCAGAGGATAGCCATACCACGTCAACAATAGTTGTCACCGACAATACTAACAATTGTTACAACACTATTTAATTATTTATCACGCCGCTCACGCCATTTGATTGTTCGCTGTTAAATTTTGGCGGGTGATATACTAGCCTGTCGTTGTTTGTTGTTGATCTTGGCGAGCGGCACACTAGCGTGAGTCTGAAAAGGGGAATGTACGTAAAACTGGTAGCATGCAATTGAGCAGGCGCGTATACTTACAGTCCCTCAAGAATGACAAAGCACGCAAACGTACGTCACAGCATGGGCTGTACATCGGTCACATATGGTTTTCACAGATCTCATATAAGAACTAGAGGAAGCCCGTGCTACGCACGGATGGTGTTAGATGCACCATTTCCAATATTCTGGACGTTGCACCGAATTAAGTTTCTTCACTCCAATTTTCGCGCGCACTGGCTAAGAAACGCTTTCACGGGAATTAAGTTTCTTCAATCCAATTTTTGCGCACACTAGGCCTGATTTTCGCGGCTGAGATTCACGGCTCAAATCACTGGATGCACCGTTTTAAAAATCGGCATGCTCAAACATCGTTCCCGGGCACAACGCAGCCCGGACCCGTTTTCCCGTTTGCCCGGAGGTCAGCTCTGAAAGCCTTCATCCGCGAATTAAATAAGCCATAGCATCGTTTCCAGCTGCCAATTCCATTCATTAATTCATTTATTTTCAGAAGTCATGGTCCCGAACCGTACGCCCCTATGCCAATTTCATTTTACCCATCAACAATCAACGGTTTGGACGATTGTTTTCAATCCTTAGCACGTGAACCAGGAATTGTTACGCACCACAGCAAAGACATTACACGCACGGCTTGTAGACTCCAGTAAGTTCAATCCACCCAAAACTAAAACTGGTAGAAAAACCCGCCAATTTTCCAAAAACGGTCGGCCTTTGAAGGTAGTGATATCATTCCGCCAGGGAAAGGCCGCCAAGGTTAACCCTATTAGCCAAGTTATTCGCACCTACTAATAGTTCGAAAGTTAAATGAAAACTAGACAAATAAATAAATAAATAAGACATTACACGTGTACGAAAACAATGAGAAGCCATTAAAGTGATTGTCCGGCCTTTTACCTTTTTTTCTAACCGGCTCTATTCTTAACAGCTCAGCCGGGATCCAGAATTATTATGTATCTATATATATATATAATACGCTTAGGTTGGGCAAGAATATTCATCATTATGCACTACAATGAAAGAGAGTGTATAATGAAAGAGGGCGAGCGACCAACAATGTCAAACAAACAGATGTGGCCTATAACAATCGACATATTGGATTAATAAAGCTAGCTCTTAAGAGCCGACTTGGAAGAGTTTCAAAGTTGCTTGAGTAACAATCACTGCATGCACAACCGTTGTTGGGTTTATTGCGCTTGGTATCAGAACGGAGAAACGGGCAATTGAGCGTTCTCTATTGAAAAAAGACATTTACTTCCATAACAAAAAAAAATCACCATGGGTTGAAATGGAGGGGGAGCAGGGATGGGGATATTTAGACCACTCAATAGGGGAATCTGGGTCGCGGATGGGGGAGGCGGTGCGGGACGGGAAAGGAGTCATGGGGGGGGGAGCATGGGGGAAAATTAGACCATACAGCTGGGTAGGCCACAGGGGAGTTCGGAGGAGGAAGCAGGGGGCAGTCGCCACCCTTTTCATTCCATACTGCCCACTACAGTATTTCGCTCAGGTATGAGGGAACCGGCTAGACCGGCGTATGTTACGCCGGGGGTACAGATAGTTATTATTAATATTATTATTATTAGATATGAATACCGTGATAACAACAGACGCCGCTGACTATATTAACAATGGTTACAACAATATTTTCTCAATTACTCGCCCGCCTAAGCCACTTGCGTGAGCGCTTCACACTTGACATCATAAACATCACGCAGGACAAAATTTCATTGCTGACGACATACTAGTGTATACTGTTGCCCTGGCTAAGCTTGGTGCTATGGAAATTAACATAGAGTAAAATAAACCATTAATTCCTAGCTAGTACACAGTCAGTAGTAGTAATTTAGCAAAGCTTTTTGTGAGTCGCAAAGTTTTCCAAGAAGGAATTGTGCAACAATATGCCAAATTGGGTGGATTTGCTTCTGTTAACTGAAAAAAAATCTATGTTTAATAGTCCTTTCTGTGCTACTGGTTACCACGCTATAACCGCTAACTATAAGTTGACATTCAGTAATGTCAGTCGTTGATGAACTGTCTTAATATTAAAACAAGTTTTTTTTCCCCCAAAAGAACTTAGTTGGTTATGGCTTTTTAGTCTTGGCAGAGATTATAAGTCCATTACGCGGGCAAGTTAAATACGTTATTAATTCTTAGTACTTTCTTTTTCAGTAAAACAGCGATTGCTCCTCCTTTCACGTTTGAACTTCAAAAGTTCTGCTTTGATGACAAAGAATGTGACAACCTGTCACATTCTTTGTCATCGAAGCAGAACTTTTGCGTATTTACATATTTCAAGAATAATATTTTTTTAATTAAAAAACTTCAAAATTTAAATCCATTTTTTTTTAATTTTACAATCTGAAATAGAAATTTGTAAAATTCATCATTTAAAGTGTAAGATAGTAAAAATTGAATAAATTTAAATTGCAGTATCAGATGAATTTTTATAAATCTTATAAATCTTTTAAATCTGGTGAATCTTATATACTGGTCATGTCTGACGGGTGAACAGCTAGCATATATTACACGGTCAGACTTCAGTTTGATATTCTGGTCTCGTGCTCCTAAGTTTTTTTTACAGCACTATCTTTTTTTTCGTGTGCATACAGCCATGGGTGGATAGTGGGAATTTTGTTTCGACACGCCTAAATGTGGTGATTGTCACGTTTTTATATTCAGTCCCTATTATAGATGTGTTGGCAAAAGGGCTAAATCTTTTTTTTTTAAATTGTTTTAAATAAAAATAAAGGAGTGTTCAAGAAAGTCTCGTGGGTTTTTGAGCATTCTTCGTTTTACGCCGTTTCTAGAGGAGTGGTGCTAACCCTAAAATACTCCTCTATGCCCTCCTGCTACCTACGACCTACTTCATACAGCAACTCGACACATTTCGCCTAAAATTCTGCTAGAAGTTCGAGTGCACTGGAGTGATTAGCCAATAACTGTTACGAGAAAAAAAGGAAACAAAGGAAGGGGAAGTAGCCCTACAATGGCGGAACTAATCCGTCGCAGAATTAAGGATTAAAAACGACACCACAAACCTCATGAACTTGAAGAAGAAAACGAAAGTGTGTAACAGAACGTTCTCTCCTAAGAAAATAAAGCCGTCATTAAGTCACAGGTGAACGATACGGATTAAAGCCACGAAATTCCATTCTCTTCATCCATTGAAATAATTAAAGAGGCCGCCTATATTGCACGTGGTTCGTTTATAGACTGGGACGTGAAAGTGGTGGAGCTTTTGTTTTGCTATAAAAAGAGCCGCACAACCAAAATTCAAGCCACAACACGACTCTCAGTCCCAACAGCAGGATTATACTCCAGTGCAGGATTAAATCTCCAGTCTCAACATGAAGGTGGTAAGTTACTTTCTTTGGACTAAAGTGGTTGGAAGTTGTATTCAGCAGATGGATTGGTTGGGTCAAAAATTGAAGTTGCCTACCAAAGTCTCACTAAAGATCGCGTTTAACCATCCTGAGAGCCAATTAAATCAGGGACGGACTGGGCATTCGACAGTTAAACAAAGTGACAATCGCCCCTCGTGGCAGCCATTTTGAAGGCAGGGCTGGTGATTTTTTTGTCTCGTCTCTGGTCTTATCCGCCTTACGCAATACGCGTTTATATGCCCTAAAATACTGCATTCAACAATGTAATATTACATTGTTGCCTATCGTAGGCTACGATTCAAAAACTGTAGCGTAGATGGATTATTCTAAAACGTTTGTTGTGCTTAAGGTGCACGTTGTAAACCCCGGTTCTCGTCAGATCCCCGAAGTTAAGCAGCATTGGGCTGGATTGATTCTTGGGTGGGTGACCACCTGGGAATCTGTCTGTTGGAGAAATAGGGCCTTAGGGCTTTGGGCAGACGACCAGGAGTGGTTAACGCTCGTTAAACCCTTTACCCTTTTTACGTTGTAAAAGTGTAAAGGTACTAGGAAACAGGTTTTCGGCCAATTGTATAAGGGGAAGCGAACAGAACTTTGTATCAAATTTATATTTCGTGTTTATTTTAATCACTACCTACCATATTTGTTAATGCTTCTTAAAAATCTGGTGCAATGCTTACTCGGCTAAGTTTGGGCTCTTTCCTCTTTTCTTATTTATATCTTTTTTTTCCAAGTAGGCCTAAAGTACCTCTCTACCATGCTTATATTAATAGGCTTTCGTTTGCTGCAGCATTTAGAATTTACTATGTCTATTCTTTAGGTATTTTTAACCTCTTTTAGCGTTTCACACTACAGATGAAGCCCATCACTGCTAACTAGAAATAAAACGTCACGTTAGCCACCGCTGGTTTGGCTGCGGACTCCAATAAGTCTTCCATTGTTTGCAGCAACTGTGCACAAAGAGTCTTCCCAAGATCAAAAATATTAATAACAAAGCATTTAACAGCAAACCAAACTGTCATCAGTAACAAAAGTTTTTAATATTAATCAAAAGATTCAATAGGCTGAACAATGCTGCCCCGATGTATAAAAGTTGATAGCATCACCAAAGAAAATACTTAGGCACACTCCAGTATCGTACTCTGCAACAGCGATTTCTATTATAATCCAAAAGTAGTAGCCATCACAATTATTGTAGGTCAACAGGTGTTAGCTTTCTGGCCTAGGTTTAGCTTTCATGCCTAAATTTTAGCTCTTAGGTCTAATTTTTAGCTTTTAGGCCTAATATTTAATGGCCGTTTTAGTTTCATAAGTAACAGCTGCGTTAGTGTAAACGCCATTCAACATTATTTCAGTTAATTAATGTTAGTTGGTTAGCTAGTTGGTTAGTTAGTTAGCTACACAATGCCGAGGCTTCATGCTGCCTTACCAACGATGATTCTTATAACTATATAGTTATAAGAATCACAAACATGTTGTGTTCGTGTTGTGTTATAAACACGTCGTCTGCTGTTAACTTTCGTTTTAAATAAACTGCTTCTCCATGAAACGACGATTTCAAGTTTCTATGATAAGGCTTGATTAGATGTGCACAGTCTCATTACTCAGTAAGACAAACGTTGCATATATAGAAACAATTTTCTCAATCTAGTCGAAATCTTATTATTGACTATTTCGTTTATAATAGTTGGGAGAACCAAAAACTGACACTATGTTGAAATTTCAGAATAATTATACCCCGTCCCTCTGGATACTAACGACGGCCCTGGAACTAGTCACCTCGCCCCTCACTCCTTATTAAAGAGTGAGGTGCATGTTGACTCAGGCTTACCAGTTGGTCGATAATTATCGAATTGGTCGTTATTTTTTTTCCAAGTCGTTAAAAGTCGATAAAGTTCTGTTATGTCGATAAAAGTCGATAAAATTAAGTATCGAAATAAATATACAGTACTGCAAAAAGACACCGTATTTTTTTTTTTAGTACTGGCAATTTGTCGCGGTCTCTATGCGAAAGCAGTTATAAAACGTGAACTTCCGGTTTCACTTCGAAAAACGAACTCTTTCAGTTGCTCTACAGCATGAATGGTGCCCCGCATTTTAGGTATAGGGTATCTTGGTGACTGTTGCTTGCATTTGCGGTTTTTCATTTTTTCAGTTCGTGTATGTCTGACGAGGTCTTATTCAGTAGTTATTCGGTCGATATCTGGTCGATATTTTTACGATGGAAAGGTCGATAATTTCGATATTTTTATGTGTAAGGACCTCTGGCAACCCTGATGTTGACTAGTTCCAGTGTCTCTCGTTATCAGCGGGGGTGGCAGCTTTCAACAATCATGACCAATCCATTTGTTAGCCAGGAATGGTACTATTAGCATTATACGCCGGCTTTATACTTTCAGATTCTGAATTTCCTATTCTTTTTAATACAAATTAAGTACGTTTGACAACATCTAAGCTCGAAACAGCACCACGAACGTCACATTCCGAATAATAGGCTAGATTTGGAGTGACACGTAAGCTAGAAGAACGGCCGACATTCATACAGAGGCCATGATTGCCTTATACGTGTAGCAAATCAGGCCCTTTTTTCAGCAACCCTTACGTGTACTAGTCGAAACCACTCGAAGCACAATGCAGATCGACCTAACGCAATATTACTTGAACAAATTGCGACCCCCATACAGGGCTTATTATCTTTTTTACCTACATTACCTTGTAATTCGAGTAAATAACCTATATGTGTTTTAAGCTACTATATTCAGTGAACAGCACGCGACCTCATATCATAAATTCCTCTAAAGCCGCCTTTATTTCTTGGATGCTGTCTCGCAACTAGAAACACCTAATCTTAAAATTCCGTATGACGTCGGTTTAGACTTCGGTTGGTAAAACTTGTTGGATTTCTTGAAAAGTCTGAACACAGAACGTTTAAAAAGACGTTTCCATCTAAAAAAAAAAAGAGTAAATTCACAAGACTGCCTAAATGCAGCTATTTCCTTGGCAGCAAGCCAAGCAATTGTGTACCAAATAACTTTAAAAAAATTGTTGAGATTTATCCATTCCAAAAATCCTTGTATAAATGGCTACTGACTCTACCGAAAAGTTATTCAAAAATTTTAAGCTAAACTTTCTTGCGCAATAATTATGTCTGATCTTGTCAATCTATTAACTTATCATTATTTTATAATTCATTTTGTGTTTACAGTTAAATAATTCTAGTATTAATGACATGTTGTAACTAAAGTTTTGCAGCGACTTTTTCTTTTTATACAATGTTTCGTTTTATAATTTCTTGTATGGTGCCCTACATGCCACACGCGGGCATGAGCTCTTGTGGGATGTGGGCACATACTGTATTGTTATACTGAAATTATTTATTGTAATAAACTTATTTACTTACCTTACTTACTTACAAGTATTAGCTGATTTAAGTTAGATGCAAATGAAACTGTAATTACGAAATTTGTATTGCCCATGTCGCTAATCTAAGCTGTTTTACTTCCTTTCCAGATTATTGCCCTCCTTGCTCTTGTAGCTGTTGCAGTTGCCAGCGAGTATCACCACTCACACCACGACGATCACCATCACCACTATGCACCGACCAAATACTATTACGACGTTCCTGCTCATGGACACTACGGCGATCACGCACATGTAAGTGAAACAAATTCTGAAACTTTAAATTCATTCCAACAAAACAAATTACTTCAAGTGATTAATACTGCACACAATCTCTCCCGTTGAAGAATTTCAATTAGACTTGCTTTTATGCGTGAGTGATTGACAGTTAGCAGTTTAGCCGGTGTGGCACGTCACACTTCTCTGAGAAGACAGATAGGAAGAAGGAGGAATGGAGGATGGAAGAACTAAGCAGGTTAATACGCAGGAACCGTCGATTGGGCTTTATTATACCACGTGCCACGGCGCTATGCCATGACGTCACCATGAATTAGCTATTCACGAATGAGAGCAACAGCCGTTTCGCCTTCTGAAGAGCCGTGGCGTGTGGTTTAGTTCAGTCTTAGGCACAAACACTATTGAAACATACTATCGAGGCGAAGAACGACGTAGTCAAGCGATATGGCATGTTTAATTACTTCTGGATAGTCTCAGAAATAATCGTAGTCTTATAAATAGTCAGAGCAGCAACAATTAACATGATATTGTTGACTTAGCCATATTATCCTCATTCCTATTCCCCAACGTGTTCCTTTCAGCACTGCGCAGAAATGGAATACAACAGAAAAATAAAAAATTATAATAAAGTCAGACTCATACAGTAGGTGTATGTCTTAAGCTTACTCAGTCTGCGACATTGATTATTAAGACATGAAGCGCTCGCTTTTAGGGTTTTTTTTATGTGTCAATTCTTAGTTGTACATTAGTTTCTGATTAAGTTCCTTGAATAGTGATTAAACTATTGTTGCGTTCGGGATGTGTGATTAATTTTGATATTTTGCAGATTTTGTAGATAATTTGCATAATTTTATTGAATTACGGTCCTAAATCCACAAATAGGGCATAGAATTAGCAGGTCCGAAAGCCACTTTGGCTCGATTAAAGATAAATAAGTTACAGGTGCAAACTTACTTTCATTGTCTATACCACACACCATGGCTGTTTGCTGTGACGTGCATATCACGTGACTGGGCTAGTCCAATCAGACGGTCAAACAGCCGTAGTTCTCGTTCGTCATTGGCTAACTCATAATGACGTCACGGCAAACAGCTATTGCGCATGGTTTAGGAGGTGTTGAGTCTACGACCTTGGAGCCCAAAGGCCGGAAACTTGCTGCTAAACCACACAATATGGCTTAGCGGTAGGGATCCGTCCTTTCGTTTCAAAGTTGTGGCTTTAATTCCCTCCCCTCCCAGGCCATCTGACATTTAATTCCAAAAAGCAACAGCAATGGGTTTTATATCTATATTTATTAATAGGGCATAGAATGCATGTAGAAAGTTTGTAACTATCGGACAATGGGTTTAAATGTTACCATGGAAACTGGCCGGCAGACACCACAACGTGATAATTAGTTCCATTGCTCTGTTTCGCACGGCGATTCACAAAAAAAAAATTGATGGAAAAATATGATTGCATCGTTTTCTAGCCCTCAGTCGGTAGAATATGAAAAAAATTAACAGCAAATAAAAGACTAACATTACACAGTTGTAAAACTTTCATGACAATTTTCCAGAATGACTTTATGAAACGTCTTTACCACTTTATCGGAACTCGTAGTCATTTTCATATAGTTTCAGTGTTTTAATTCAAATCAATACCTCGTCCATTTTCAGACTTACGTCGACCGCGAGCCACACAGTGTCCATTACGATCTCAAGGAATACGGACCCCACGGATCCAGTCAATATGTTAACTTCGACCAGAAATTCGGCAAAGGTTACTAGGTGAGCTGAACTTTGACACCTTTTTTTTTACATTTTTGATGGACTGGCTGTCCGAGTTTAAACTTTTTCATCAAGACACGTTAGAACAGAACTCAATTTGTTTAGGAAGAGAAAAGCTTTCGGCTTATTCTTATCTTCACCGTTATTAGGGCACGTTTACGCAACCACTCGCTTTTGCATTATCGCAGCTAGACGCTAGAAATCACCTTAAATTCCAACATGGTGGCGGTTTTATGTGTACCGCCTCGCAACGAAAACAGCAAATAACGTGAGTTCAGAAGCGCTTGGGAAAATTGTTTCGTCATGAGGAATTCTTTATATTATTGGCACGGATTATAAGACTGCAAGTATTTACTCAAACGATGTCGGATTTAGCTAATCCATTTAGCGTTGTTACCATGACAATGTAAACTTTGCCATCGCGATTGAGTTCTAGCTGCGAGAATGCAAAGGCGAGTCGCTGCATAAACGCGCCCTTATTGTTAGCGGGATTTTTCTGGAGACGTTAAGCAATTTATCACCGATTACTTTTCCCATTTGCAGTACACTGCGTAACGCAGTCTGTCTGCGTCTTTGTCCATGAAAAACCGCTACAGTTTTTTTTCCCGGGGATGATGGAAATGATACACGCAAAAAAATAATCCTGTTCACGATTGAATACCTTATTCCAGTGAACTGCTTAGCAACCTTCAAGCCAGACCTACGTATATTTTGCGAAAATAAAAAAGGGTTAAAGGGTTTAACGAGCGTTAACCACTCCTGGTCATCTGCCCGAAGCCCTAAGGCCCTATGTCTGCAACAGCCAGATTCCCAGGCGGTCACCCACCCAAGTATCAATCTAGCCCAATGCTGCTTAACTTCGGGGATCTGACGAGAACCGGTGTTTCCAGCACTGCAAGGCCGCAGAAAATAAGTATTCCTGCAACAATTAGACACCGCTTCCTAACTATTGTTACGGACTTTTCTTTATGATACTGGTAGGTAGGAAGGTAAAGTTCGTTCGTGCCCAGACATCATGGACATTAACACCAGAGACTTGCGTCTAGGCCAAAAGCACTAGGGCGTCAGAAATCATTAAAAAGAAAACAGAAATTAAGATAAGTGATTAGACAGGTTGACTGACTGATTGATTTCTGACAACAACTGAGACTTAGCAGTGGCTAAAAGCGATTGGATGATCTGACAAATGACTCAGTCATAAGCACTTCCAATGGATACTTTCCACCCAAAGGCAATTCCTGTTGAATATTAGAATGAGTAAATACCGCCATTTTTTCTCTACGTTTCGCCTAACTGCAAGGATCTCCCCAGATGAAATGTTGCATCGATAATCTACATTGCATTGTAGGACGACTTCAGAAAATCTGAGCCAGGATTAAATAAATTATATTGAATATTAAAATAATTTACATTTTTAATGTGGTCATCGTGGCTGAGTTGTGAGAGAGCTCAGCCTGGTTGCTGGAGGACCCGAATTCCTGGAAAGGGGACCTTGGCAAAGTTCCCCGCCAGGACTGCCGGCCAGGATAGCGGGAGAGGCCAGAATGCTCCTTCAGCGGCTATGGGAATTATTCTGGTATATTCTGGAGAATCTGTCGGCCCTCTACGATGATCAGAGGTTTCCCGGATCGAATCCCCGGTTTGGCACCTCCCTTTACCAGATATTTTTTCTTCCCTAAAAGTCTGGTAATGTTCAAAATTGAGCCGGGTCAGCCATACAAGCATTAAGTTGCTTCTAAAATTGTATTTTTTGTTTTGTACGTTGCGTAAGTCTGCTGAAGCAATGTCATCCTGTAATATTTTCACGGGATCAATTTTCAGCCAAGCCTGTACTCTCTGAGGCAAAAGGCGTACTAATAATTGGAGGTTAAAACCTGGTTCTGCATTGGAACATTCGTTCAGTGTACAGGCGTACAATTGTCTAAAAAGTCAGAATTATGCCCAAATCTATCGTAAATGACGTGTGTAGTCTCTCACACTCCGATGGTTGAAGTGCTGACGAAATTATTCCGGTAATTAGTGTAAACAGAGTGGGCAATAGGGGTAAACGCCCCCAAAGACTGGAAATTAAAAGGAAAATTTTATAAAAGGAACGAATAAAGTGCTTATTGTAGTTTCACAAATTCTGAAAATTGTCGCTTGAACGAAATTCCTTGGTGCACCACTGATCCCCCGATACTCCTTTGTGGTATCTAATCAACTATGAACTAGGTTGAGAATATCATAATATCACCATTCACTCATCATGATAACCATTGAATTAAATTCAATTAGAAAGAAAATCTCGCTGCAATTTCAACATTTTTCCATCTTTAAATGAATGTATTTTTGAATTCAAACAATAATTATGTAACCCTGCTAACTTTCAATATACTATAGGAAAATTCACGGCGTATTTTGTATAAAACTTTTCGAACGGCTAATAATGTGTTTTCTTTCTTTTTCTTTTTCCAGGGCAAACACTGAATTTGTTGGTGACTGCATGAACTACGACAGGAAGACATAAACCATCGTTGTAAAAGCCAGTAAAGTGCATTAAACCACTCGCCTGAATGATCGTGGAAAATGACGTCAATTTTCTTTTTTTAATGTACAGCAAAGCATGAAGTTCCTCACCTTAGTAATTTACATGGTAAACATATCAACGAGTTGTAAGATATAAAAATGATGAGCCCGACAGCTCAAAAAGTGTTTGGCGAGCTTTAAGCTGTCGGACTCATACTTCTTATAAGTAATTTATACATTAATGTCAAACATCAATAAAATCAACATGACGCAAAAAAATGGTTGCTGCTTATTTATTGTTTAATACCTTCATCAATCACTAATGTTTTTATGGAAAGTGAAGTCTTATGATCTAACACACACTCTTTTACAGTAAAAAACACTAAATTATTAAAATGACAAGCTGATTGGAATGAAGGTGGTACCAGGAGCGCATTATATACACGTCCTCTTATATTTATGCTACCCCTGGTGGTACTAATACCGAACGTGGTTGCTTTTTCCAGAAAACGGGGAAAACATGCAAAACATGAGAATTTTTCACAGCCACCATTGTGTGTGGTTGTATTTTATTTCTGTCTCTAATGTGCACGAAGAAACCCTCATCATAACACAATAAAAATAATGCATTTTAAATATCTCCTCAAAGGAGGCCTGTATTAATTTGCCAATGTTAAAACACAATACTGGACCACCACATAAAGAGCAACAGCTAAAAATGACATCGCATGTGCGGTCACGAAACAAGACTCTGACACGGATCGCGTCATTAACTCGAACAACCCACGTTATGTACATTAAATGAATTAAAAAAAAAAAAACTATCTTAATGCATATTCCATCGCAGCAAACAAATCAAGAATGATGAATACGTTTAAAAACTGACGTAACATGCAATCTTGGTTATCTCAATTAGTTACCAGTGAACGTGCTCTAGAGCATCTTTATGTCATTCCAAGATGGCGACGGACACGTATTCAGTCCTGCCTCACCGCTCTTCATTTTTAACGTTGTATCGCTTTTATTTTGCAAGTATGCCAGTAATAGACTGTTTCATCATTTCATCTGCTTGTATTCATGTTTGTTTCGTCTTAGAGGTGACCAAGGTCAGTAAATACGGCCGACAATTAAACTTTTGCTGTCACATTTGTGAGATGTCGGTCTTTGATACATCAGGGAACAACCTTAAGTTGTAGTAGCTTCATGACATTTTTTAAGAGTGATTATGGACGTCATACTGATCAATTGGCGCAAGAGGATTATTCGTCCCGTAAAACCATCTTCATCATCAGAGTACAAAATGGAACCATCAGTCAAAACTGCGTTAGCGTGATGTAGGTCGTTTTCCTCCTTTTGTAATTGAAGTTTCCCGGTAAAGCATTGTTCTATCACAACCTTTGTGGTAACTGGTGGATGTAAACATCTCCTGTGATACATACGTAGGAGCGTTACCATAGGATATGTAGTGGATCATTAGCAACTGGTAGTGGTCCTTGCTGCGTCTTCTCAGACGAATCACTACTAATGTCAGTGTCAATGAATGGAAGAGGCGAATGAGGGGGCGAATTTAGTCGATCACGACTTCGTATTCTTTCATCAAATCTGACATCACATGAGACAATAACGTTTCGTGTCTCCAAATCTAGAAAACAAAAACGTACGCTCTTAGTTGCATAGCTAAGAATATTGCTCGCTTAGCATCAGGATGAAATTTTTCTCTGGAAGAACCTAGTAACATATGCATTATGCAACCGAAGGTGTGGGGGTATCGGCCCAAAAATGGGTCTCCATCCCATAGAGGAACAAAAATTCCCTTTAGGTTCAGTTAATGGGTAATAATATACTTAATGGAGTCCCCAACAAGAGTAACGCCAACAACTTTTATGAAATTTTTTTTTTAACAATTTGATTACCACAAATGCATTTGCTTTTTACTTTTTAAAATCAACATACATTTTTTAGCAAGTTTACAACTATTTTTTAATTTTTTTAATATTTTATGTTTAGCCTCATTATTTAAACATTCCCCTGTCTGCACCTTGGCCATCCTTCCCCCGGAATAGGAGCTCCCGCGAAGTTTTACCTATCCTACAATTCCATGCGCGCATTTCACCCTTCTTACGCGGGGCAAAAGATGATGCAAAAGCAATAGCGCAACATGGTAACGAAGGGGCGAGCTATTGGCGTTATTTCTGTAACGTTGACGACGTTGAAATTACATATTAAAAAAAACGACGATACACGCCAATGTCGTCCGGCATTTTCTGGTGTACAGAGAAATCTGGAATAAAGTATATTTACAAATTTTTAGGACAACTACACTGCACCACACAGCTCATTGTAATAGGCTCTGCGCTCGTTCAAAAACATATCTAACTTGACCAAAAAAAAAAATACAATGACGTACCACCACCCCCACCCCCTCTACTTTTTCTGGCTCAGGTGCGTAGAATGCCCGTTTACATCACTACATACTTATTCAGCCTTTTGCAGCTGCAACACTTTATGCAAATGTTTCACTATAATATGGTCAAATCCTTTCAATGATTCAAAATCTCACAATCAATGCAAGGCGGTGCAAGCTTTCTACACAGTAGCTGGTCTAACTCAATTTTTTTTTTTAATTAAAATTTGATTGTTAGGCGCAAAGAAGTTGGTCAAGATTTCACGTGTTGGGTTTTTTTTGGGGGGTTGCCGCTAACAATGTAAAATTAATTGACAATATCCTGCAAAGGATTTCGCTTCCTACGGGAATGTGTAACTTCTACTCAAGAACCAAAATTAAATTTTTTTTGGTTCAGATGCTTGAAACCAGAATCGTTAAGATGCCTAAAAAATGGCAAAATATTTTTGTCTAGTTGTTAAAAACTAGTTTTATTTACTTGCTGTGCTTGTTATGGTGTTAATGGTAAAATATATAATATATATAACAAACAAAAACGTCAGGTGTGCCGTAAAAAGGGGTTATATGATTGAATTTTCACTTGTTAAAATGTACACGGATAAAAATTGATCATTTTCAATTGAAATAATTAAATGTATACAATTGAGAAAATTGCATCCGTTTAAGTGCTGTTGTGCTTACGTTTTAAATATATGATTCGTAAAGCACAACAGAACTTAAACAGATGCAATTTTCTCAATTTTATTATTTCAATTGAAAATGATCAATTTTTATCCGTGTACATTTTAACAAGCGAAAATTCAATCATATAACCCCTTTTTACGGCACACCTGACGTTTTTGTTTGTAATCCGTGTACCTTTTTTACGGCTATGGCGTCGCACAACAAGGGTTTCTGCATGCTGTTGATTGTTGCTGGCCACTTTTAAACAATTCAAGTCAGCTTTGAAAGCCTGCATCTGCGAAGTAAATACGCAATTCTGTCGTTTTTAGCTGCATATTTCGAGAGGCCTCGAAATTAACAAGGCAGCTTAGTTTGGTTTAAAAATATACGTGCTTAGCTGAAACACTAATTCTTTCAAAGGGTTTAACAAAGGGTTTAACGAGCGTTAACCACTCCTGGTCATCTGCCCGAAGCCCTAAGGCCCTATGTCTGCAACAGCCAGATTCCCAGGCGGTCACCCACCCAAGTATCAATCCAGCCCAATGCTGCTTAACTTCGGGGATCTGACGAGAACCGGTGTTTCCAGCACTGCAAGGCCGCTTTCATTTTACCGTTGAACAATCAACTTTTTAGCAAAGACATAACACGTGCACGAAGAATGAACGTGGAGTTTGGTGAGTGGCATTGTTCCCTAAATACAATGGTTTAAAACAATGTAAAACAATCAAAATGATCGTTTAGGGTCCCGTAACTCTGGAATGGATGGACCACTCGAAAAAGTGGTCCATGTAAGGTTGAAGCCCAGGGAAATTTCTGGTTCAGATCATGTTTCAGATTTTAGGTAGTTGCAGTAGTTTTTTTCTGAAACCGTGTCTGCCAAGAAGAAGCAGAACAAGAACAACCACAACAAGAAGTGAACAGTTTTCAAATTACGTGTGGCTACCTACGTTTATACTCTTGCACGGAATTGCATAAAAGTTGGTGTAAAGTTTGGAAAAGTTGCTATCTACTATCTGGTCAAGTTTGGTCGAAATACATTGAATAGAAACGGATAAATTAATAGTTTCAGTTTTGCAGGAGAGACGACTTCAATCATATATATATTTTTTTACCTTTACACCATAACATATATATATTTCAAAACAAGCGACTGCAAGAAGTGTTCTCCCTTCCCCCTTCCCCGGACAGATACTGTCGTAGATTGTAAGCCTAATAATTGTAAGATTTTTTTTTCCAATGAATCAACTTGCCATTCAAAAGTCGGCATCAAAATTTTTTATTTTCATATCTGCAATTTTTTCCCATTCCGTCCGTTTGTTGTTCGCCTACGTAGTTGTTGTACTCTAAGCAGTGGTTGGCATGGCTTTTTTGAATTTGGTCTTAGTGTTACCAACACAGTCGATCATGATGGCATAATTTTTTTTCTCGACAACCAATTCCAATCATCGTTTACGCCTCATCACGTCGCCTTCACGAGGAACGGGTGAAAATTTCACTTATTGCACGTGCAAATATTTTGCTGGATTCTTTCGCTTTCTTGTGCCCGAATTACCGTTGACAGTTTCGTCGTTGTTGGTAAAT
Organism: Lithobius niger; assembly: GCA_023313725.1. Lineage (NCBI taxonomy): Eukaryota > Metazoa > Arthropoda > Chilopoda > Lithobiomorpha > Lithobiidae > Lithobius > Lithobius niger. The sequence continues at coordinate 24,728 of JAHWFP010198112.1, forward strand.
TATTAGCTCGAAAAAAAATGTAAACAAACTAGCGCAGAGCTGTTTATTAAAGACTTAGCGATCAGCATTAGTTAGCGTCCCTCTTTTTTAAACGCAACTAATATTACTGAACGTGACTGATAGCAAATACCAAAATTTACTGTATGCCAATCCAAGCTAACATACGTAACTGTTTTAAATGTTTTTAATTGCTTTTATTATTGTCATTTGTATTCTGTGTTAACGCGAGAGTTTAGGTTTGAGCAGCGCTAAATTGAGTGCTCAACTGCACGCAAACTAGCCCCTTCTGGTCTCCCAATCTCTTTTGCCCCGCGTGGTTGGACACATGCACGTTCTGCTCATGCGCGTTGCCCCGCGCTCTACCGCCTCAGGGTAAATCTTCGACTTCGCGGGGTCTCCTATTACCTACGCGTTTGGCGATGCCGTCGGGGACCAACGTGTCCCTGGCAGGTCTAACCTTGGTGGTAAGGCATTCGTGTCACCAACCCTACCTCCGTCTATACACATTCCTGGCAATTGTTTTATTCTATTTATTTTTTCATTTTATCTTATTTTTTAAATTCAATATAACTAATTTCTTATTTACAAAAAATGTGTACAAATGTGTACAAAAAAAATAATTATATAATTGTGGCCGGCTGTTAGCGACCCCCTGGTCTTTGCCATTCACGTTGCTACTGCGACAAACTTTAATTTATTATTATTATTATTATTATCATTATTATCACAATATGAGTACTGTAGTCACATTAAAATAGAGTTCAAAAAGCCACGTTCCTTGTTAATACCTATATTTTAAGCTATACAAATTTAAAATTTGTTCTTTGGTTCGATCTCTGAGGTGAGAGCAAAATTTTCCCAACAAGAAGAAAAACACCAACAATAATATTGTATTCACACTGAATATTGTCCAAAAGGCCCTACGCCTTGTTCATGGCTACTTTTTAAGCTATAAAACTTAAACATTGGTTCATTGGTTGGACCGCCAGGTTTTCGAGGGCCATAATTTGGACTAATTCCAGCCAGTACCACAATTCATGGTCGTGCAAAAACATGATTTGTACTACACAAGTCTTTCACAGCAATACAAATCAAACAAGCCCTGGAATTCCCGTAAAATTAACCCAAAATCCCTTACCCTCCAAGGGCCCCGAGTGTCCCATCCCTGAGGCTTGATCAAAAAATTCTTACGGATCGAGCTAAAAGCATGATATTTGGGACACATGCTATTCTTAGCAGAACAAGTCACTAACTATGGAACCTCCTTAAAATACTTTCCGTGCCCCCAACGCACCTGCACAGGAAAGGGGGGGGGAGGGGTGTCGGTGCTTATAAGGTATATTTCATGAGAGTTCCATGGATAGTTTGATGTGTACTGCTAAGAATGCCACAATTCAAGCTTTTAGCATAAATATCATGAATTTTTAGGTCATCAGCCTCACGGAGGCAGGGTGTGTAGGCGCACAAAGGGAAGTTGAGGTTGGGAGGCTAGTTCGATTTGTACTACTAAGCTATCGAGGCAGATTTCATGATTTAGCTTGATGTGCATAATTTTGCTGATTAACAGCTGTGGTGGTGAAGGCCAACAACAGCATCAACAACAAATACAACACGAAATGGCCATGCAGTGGCGTACAAACGGTTCGTTCAAAAGATTCATCCAAACGGTTCGTTCAAAAGGTTCGTCCAAACGGTTCGTTCAAAAGGTTCGTCCAAACGGTTCGTTCAAAAGATTCATCCAAACGGTTCGTTTCAAAAGGTTCGTCCAAACGGTTCGTTCAAAAGGTTCGTCCAAACGGTTCGTTTCAAAAGGTTCGTCCAAACGGTTCGTTTCAAAAGGTTCGTCCAAACGGTTCGTTCAAAAGGTTCGTCCAAACGGTTCGTTTCAAAAGGATCGTCCAAACGGTTCGTTTCAAAAGGTTCGTCCAAACGGTTCGTTTC
>JAHWFP010198119.1:846-31383 GCA_023313725.1 Lithobius niger
GATTTTCCCCGAGGTTTTTGATGTTTGGAGTCCGGGTATCCTCTCCAATCATGCCGCAGCACAGAGATATCCAAATAGAGCGATTAACGCGGCAATCAAGAAAGCTAAAGCATGGAAAGAATCCTTAAAGTCAAAAGATCCAATGAAGGAAGAAGCAGACCTATGGAAGCAATAACCTATATGGCATGTGGGAGTGAGCGTGTCAGATGAGGCTTCTCAAAAGTGGGAGTCCGCTGCGTGTTCCGCAACCCCTAGAATGTAGGCAAGTTGCTCGAAAGAAAGTGCTGGAGGAGGATTAACTGTAACAGAACCATAACAGATACCTGAGGCTCTGAATGAAGGCAGGCAAAAAAAAAAACGAATGGAAGAGAAGGATTGAACACCGCTACCAATCAAGGAGTAAGGGAAAGGAGCGGGAGTGAGGTAGAAGGTGAAGGGATAGTTGACAAAAATAAAGAAAACGACCAGATTTTTGATGAGATAAAACTGCCAACTATGTCGGGAGCTGTTTATTTGGTACCCTTCTGGTTATACAGGGGAGACGAAACGCAGAATTAGGACTGTACAGGTGGTGCGTGCAAGGCTCACCACCTGTGCCTGACGAAGAAAACCTATAGTTTTCGAAAATTCGCTGGCTTAAAGTAAACTGGAACAATTTTGGTGAGCTGTACCCATCTCAAGAAGTAAATATCATATCCAGGGTTGGAAAAAAATCATGATTTATATTAAAAAAAAAAACAGATTTTTTTATATTTAAATCGGATTCTTTTGATATAAATCGGATTTTTTTGATTTATATTGACTTTTTTTGTTTTATTTTCCAAACTTCGTTTATTAAACACTCTACAAAAACGGAACTAAATCAAGTATATTTAGCAAAACAATTTGAAATTAAGACTTATTTAAGGATTATTTGTTTACGAGTTTCATAAGAAACACAAGTTTAGCTGCCTTTTCAACTCCTTTTCAAGTAGTTTGAGAGGAGGAATTGGGTGAACCATCAGTCGTCTGCTTCTTAGTGGTGTGTGGTGTACCTTCAGAAAGTTGTACCTGAGATGGGGAGGGCTGGGATTGGGTTACAGGGCCAACTACTGCATTGGAACTTTTTAATTCTAAAGAGGCATCTCCAGAAACATCTTCAGTTTCGTCTTCATTAGATGCTGAAAAACACTTCTTTATGAGCTTTGAGCCAACCAACAAGCCCTTGCAATGTTTTTCCACAAGCTTTACATTTAACTCTGACTCCCTTGTCAGTTGTGGTCTTTTCCTCTTCAAAATATGCCCAAATGTGGTCTCTTATATGTCCTGACATTGACATCTTCAGAATCCAATATAGTTTTTGTTTCCTTTCCTACTCTTTGATATGAACTACAGCTTAACTTTTGCACCCAGTCAGTAGTTCACACTAAGTCAGCTCAGCAGCCAGCTCCTGAATGAGCCACTACAGTTAGGGGGTTCCCCATTGCAGCAAGGCAAGTCAAGACTTGAGAATTCCCCATTCCCAAGGGACCTCTCTCTACTACCTGGCTGATGCAATAGGTTTTAATCTTATTAAGCAGACAGAATGTAAATGAGCAGGGATAGGGAAGGGATGCCAAACAAATTCTATACATTAAGAACTGAATATTAAAAAACAGCATTTAAAAAATTTGATACAACTATAAAAATGATTTAAGTCAAAGATTTTTTGCATGATTTTAAATCATGATTTAAATCAATGATGTAAATCCTTTTGATTTAAATCAACCAACCCTGATATCAAAAACCAAAACTGGTTAAAGGGTCTGAATGGTTCGGCCCTTCAAAGGAGTGATATCAACACACCAAAACATTCACCAAGTTAATCACACCTCTTAATAGTTCGAAAGTTAAATGAAAACTGGAACATTGCTACTTTCGGTAGCAATGTTCAAGTTTTCATTTAACGTCCAAAGTGTTATTCGGTGCGATTAGGTTGGCGAATGTTTTGGTGTGTTGATATCACTCCTTTGAAGGGCCGAACCACTCTCAACTTGGTGGCCTCTTTACCAGTTTTTGACTTTATTACAGTTGGTTTATTTTTCGTGAATTGGACGTGAATACAATTTCTTTGCAACGTTGTTTAGATTTATCATGATACACTAGTGTGTAGACATGAACATCCGTATACACGTTCTCATTGTTGGAACTTTGGCCGTCCAATGAGAGACGATGCCGACAATACTTACAATGGTTATAACAATATTTTCGTACTTACGCGCCCTCCTACGCCATTCCTGTTACACCCCCAGGCTCCAAACCGTGAAAGGTACGCAGTTTGTATTGTACTGCACCCATTCGTCCAATTTCATAGCTGGAAGCCTTCCCGTTATCTCAGTATCGATGAATAATCACCCTATGGAAATTAACATGGGGATGAGCGGACTAGCTAGCTAGTAACACATTTACAATGTTATTGAGGGTCCGATTTTGCATTGAAAGCAGCTTAGGTGGCATTCCTATACAAGTTAATTTTTGTGAGGTGGGTCATTGCTCGATTTCAACACAATTGAAGCTTTCGTACCGTATTATTTTTCCCCAAGTACCTGAAATGTGCCCAACTATGCTTCAAGATATGAGACACTGACACAAAGGCGTCGCGCTACAATGGTTTACAACCTCGACAATTGAATTGAATTGATGTGATGTTTGTTGTGATGTTTGTTGCCTAACTTGGCACGACACACTAGCGTGTGTCTAGATGTTTGAAAACCAAAGTAAAAGTGCCAAAAAATCGGGTATTAGCAAAAGAATTTAGCTCATTAATGTCGTTGTTAGCTGAGTAAGTTTCCTAGTTGGAATAAGAAAAAACCTCTGAAACTAACAATTGACGCTGACAATACAACGGAAAGAATTGTTTACTAGCTAAACACATATGCGTTTTCTTCTTGCAATTTTTCTTTTCATTACCTGTGTCCAAAGATAACCTTAGCAGTTTAAAAGAACATGTAATTCCAAATATTTCAGATTTTGTCCATTATAATAAAATTTTAACTACTTCATGTTAATAATCAATTAAATTATTTGCAGATGCTAATTCTTTCCATCAGACGTCAAAGTGGATAGATGATGTGAGGACAGAACGTGGAAGTGACGTTATCATCATGTTAGTTGGAAATAAAACTGATCTATCTGACAAAAGGTATACCCTTCTTTAGAACCTGTCTTTACAAACGGTTCATATACATAGTGTAGATGGGAGAGGGTGGTCGGGACGTGGAACAAAATGAAGTGTCTCAAAGTTTGTGATGTGCGTTATTCCTTGGTTTTGGTGAGATGGGCTGGAATGATAGTTAAGTCGGTCAGGTAAATAGCCTAGTGTTGCATCTCGTTGCCTTTTTTTATGGAAATGTAATAGTAACAGTTCATAAAAACGGACTGGGAGTTAAAAAGATTTCATTCTGGCTCCCTTCAGTTTTTCTTAAATGGTCTGATGATGGAGTGAGCCGCCGTTATGATTTTTGTATTAGTTTCATGGCTGTTCAAAAAAAAAAAAACTTTCATACTCTTTCAGTTAGAAAAATGTTCCAATTAAAGTTATATTTTTATTGCCACGAAAATTTCCATTACCTTTTATTAACATAGCAGTTTCCCCTCCTTTGGAGCTCTATTACCCCTAGCTTGAAAGTTGGCTTCCTGCCGATCTCGTAACTCACTGCACATGAGAGGAACTGGCTCCGTCTATATAAGGATCCGCGTCGTACGTAGCGCAGCATCTTTCTTCGTAGGGCAATTGTGTTGTCGGTTGCTTTTGGAGCTCTCCTTATCAACATGGATTCACCGGTCCTCCTCGCTGGCGTGGACTCGTCGTCCGGTTCCAAGGGGCACTGCTCTTACCCGAGCCGGTTTTCGATGAGTCTACTCCGGATTCCACCTTTACGTCACTGTAAAGATCGTCTGGAGAAATTCGTAAATTTTCGAAATTTTTTTTTCTTGATCACTACGAAAAGCGCTAAAAAGACCTCGCTCTTTAACTTATATCTCCGTGAAAAATGGTCCAATCCAACTAGAATTTGTTCTGTTTATTAGACCAACACATTAGCTTTAATTTTGCGGGAACAGATCCCGAAATTTCCTTCCCAATAATTAATTACAGCGTTAACAAAAACGCTCCAAAACTGCGTAACGCACGAAGTGCTTGCCGCCATTTTTCTCCAACTTGTATTTATTGTACATACTGTTTGACTCCCTTTTGGGCATAAAGCCCCGTAGTTTAGTGCTTGTATTAGGGGGCACAAATGTCAGCCTCCCATTGCTATGCTTTCATTTAACCATACACATGAATTTAGTACTTAATATTTTTATTTGCACAGCGGTGACGATCTGTCTTTATAAAAACGTTGACTACAACCACTCTATTTACGGCTGTAAATAACGCTCCCAAAGCATAAATGCGTTATAGCATTTTAATTATAAGCTAGTACATTTAATCTTTATTTCTTAGTGCTTATAATAGCAATAAAATTTAACGTAACGTTTTCCCATTAGCCCTACCTAGCTCTGACAACATGGCTTAGCTTTATCTTTAAAAATAGTGGACAGCAGTGTATTTTGTTTATTTTCAGAAATTCCATCCTACAGTAGTGACCTCTACATAGCCTTCTACTACGAATATTATTCATTCTATTACAGTTTATTCAATTTGAGCTGCAAGCTCCACTCCCCCCCCCCCCCCGCAATAGTTGTGGTGTCTAACATCAAAGCAATACCTAAACTAGACATTATTTGTTTAAATTTTATTATTTACTTTAATTAAACATGTTGCACCTTATAGCTTGCTATTTCATAATTTTCTGTCTCCATATAATATAAAAGCTTCCCAAAAATTGCTGACCTATGTTCAGCATGCTAGACAAACATATTCTGCCACCGTATCTGTTGTTTCCTTGTGCACGTGTAGTACCATCTGATGGCTTAGCTTAGTCTATCTTGCCCCACAGTCAAACGCAACTAGGCTGCCTTTGTTTTCAACAATCAACATTTTTAACCATTGTGATCCCATATTACCCTTGCTAGTAGTAAACATTTTTCAACAAGTAAGAATAAAAAAGCTGCCTCCACTGCCTAAAATTTGTGAAAGTCGCCGCTTCCTTTTTGAATACGGACGCGCTAATCTTTGCCAGTGCCGCCGCCGAAAAATGTTTTACTAAAGCACAACTCTAGTTTCAGAAACACATAAATATTGGCCAGCAGTTACTCAGTACCTTCCTAAAGCACCGAACAGAACGAACCAAATGCACCACTGTTGGTAACAGTTCAGCTCATTCCTGTAACGGCGGACGCTACGACGGCTTAGGTGCTTGTAACGCCCCCGGTTTCCCTGGTGTACGTGGAGTTTCAGCTTGAGGCTAATCTGTGTTAATGACGAATTTTTACGTTATTCAACACAGCATGGACACTGTCCCAGCATGGGGTATGAAGCGCCGGTCCTAATTAAAGGGGCCTAACCTTAAACTGTCGTTATCGCTGCCACCAACGGTGGATTTAACTGTTTAACTAGCTAAAATCTAAAAATGGGCTACATATTTAATTTTACACTAAAATACAATTAATCAAGTCTAGCAAACGACTGAAGCTTAAAACTCCTGGTTTTATTTTTGCGACAGAGAATGAAAACACTTTTACATTATAGTTTGCTTCGGAAAGCTTTTGAATACCAATTATTTAAATAGGCAACAAGTTTACATTTACAAAAAGTAGCAAGTTTGAATATACACTTAGTATTTCACAAAATCAGACAAACACACTTGGTTTGAATAAAAGTTAAATTTTCACATTAGAAAAAGTAAATCATGAGTGCTCCCGGAGACACCCGCAAGACTTGACAGCCGCAACTGATTAAAGTCTATCTGACAGTATGTTTCTTATGATCAACCGTCCACAGTTATGTTTCTAAGTTTTCCAAGTACAAAAAAATCAACCTCCCTTAGTTCCCTCGAGAACTGTTCTAAGTAATAAAAAGCCCGGCAATTTTACACTTAGGCATCAGTATGTTTCAATTTGACTTCCACAAAGATCAAACCGTCATTTAGTTTAGATTAAAAATCCATTTAAAATAAACTGGAAAAATTTGGTTTTTATAAAGAGAACCACTCTGACGTTATGGGGAGAGGAAACCTAAGATGCCGCTACAGGCGTCTCCACCATAATATTCTCTAGCTCGAGAGTTAAAGTTACATTTAAACTAAAATTTAGAATATGGGGGTCCTAAATTAAACTTTCAAAAGCTAAACTATAACATACGAACCACTACCATCGTGCCCGGCATGGCATTCTCCGGACATGGCGTCTCCACTCCCGACTGGCGTGACCGGTCTCTAGCTTGAGATCTGTGAGCTGTGCTGTCTATGCATTCTGGGGCTGGGGTTTTATTCTGGAGAGGAGGGAAAGCGCGGACGTCGAGGATAGCTGCGGGGGTCTGATTGGCTAAGGGCCTTGAGAACAATGGAAAGTGGGAGGAGAAGTCGGTTGAACAAAGGGACTGGGTGCAGAGCCGTTTGAAGGAGTAGGAACATGTAAAACGGAAAAAGATAGGCCTGTTTTGAGTTTCACTCAATTGAACTTTCGGAAATGGCCTTTACTTTGTATTATTGGCTACTGATTGAATATTTACATGATTGCAACGGGATTAGGCTCTTGTTAAAGCTTATTACTTGGCTTTGGGTAATGTCTAGAACATTACTATTAAATTAAACAAGCTCTAACGGTAAACTGTAGTGTTAAACACCACAACTAGTTTTGGCTGGGGAGGGGGGCAAAATTGGGTAATTCGAAGTTTTTGCACAGTTTGACTTTCGGATTTGGTTTGAACAGATCTTTTTAAGAATTCTTTTAGTGTTTAATAGTAGATCCAGCTATTTGTAGGTTTCGGTGGGTCACAGTCAGGTCCAGAGGAGAACTAAAATAAACATATATACACTGAGAAATTCGTGTCCGGTAGAATGCCAGGTCGTAATGCGTTTATACGTTTGGACATAAGGTAGCGTTTCTGGGGGTAAAAGAATATAAATAAAGTATAAATGCGGTTAAGTAAACTAGCTTAATTGAATGCTATAACGCATTAAGTTACAGAGAACATTTAACCTTTAAAATTTTAAAGTTAAAATTCGATCGTTGTGGAAATTTTCCATATGGATTGCGGCCGACAAACACAATAAAAAATATCACACTTCAAACTGGTTGTCTGCACAAACCTCATACAATACACTAAGCTAATATGTTTGGGCTTTTTGCTCTAAAAGAAAAGGATAAAATGAAGATACAAAAATACAGAATTTTATAATGGCGGCCATGATGAAAGTGCGATGTAGTCGGTTTTGGTCAATCTTCAAATGTAGTTTCTATGGTCTTCAAGGAAGAAAGTCCGGATTTGGGCTTCCCCAAGAGTCTTGTATTTTGACAGGCTATTAAACGTTGAAGAGTTTGTGGAAATCGGACCATTATTGCGAAAATGGCCAGATATGCCTCGGCGAGGCATTAGGGTGCCTCGAGAAAAAAAAATTTCATTTTTGGAAAAACAGGCGTTTTTCGGTGGCGCTCGTTTACATTCCCTACTAAAGCCGTGTTGATGTGGCTTACGTCAACCATCGTCAGCAATGAATCGGTTTACGTACCTAGCGCATGCTCAAAAGCTCCGCCACTGGCATTCACCCGCAACCACTTCCCCGAGGTGGTTCGCAATTTTGCTTTGCTTGCACCTGGTTACTTCCATTATCGTAGCCTGGTCCAATCAACTAGCCACGTCTGGTCACGTTAAAGTTATGACGTAACGAGTGCGCTGTTGAGCTTGTTGATTTTGCTGAGCTGTGATTGCAATTTCGGAAGGTACTAAACGGCTGACGCAACGTTACTGCGCACGCGCAACATTAAGTTTGGAGCCAAACTGTCTCTAACAGTGGTGCGTTCTGTATGCTCTGTTCGGTGGTTTAGGAAGGTACTGAATGCAAGCACTGCCCGGAGTTGGCACGGTCCACTCACTTTTGTAACGGCGGATGCTACGACGGGGTAGGTGCTTGTAACATCGCCGGTCGCCTGGTGTAACTAGATCTTCTTACTATTACTTTTGGGTACTTTTTGGTTCAAACAAGCACAACAGCTACAGTCCCGGCGTAGGGAATGGAGCTACTCATGTCCTAATATTGTAGGCTAACTGTAATAATAAGCGGTAACGCTGCCACCAAGGTGGGAAAAGGCTAGCTAAGCTAAGTTTTAAGAGAATTATCTTACATGTTAACTTCTAGCAAACAACGAGCGAATAAACTGACGGACGTTTAAGAAAACTCCTGGTTTTTATTTTAAACAAACATGAATAAAAAAATCGCACTACAATTACATTTCGTAACTTTACACGTAGTTTAGGTTATAAAATACAGGGGGAATTTACATTAAATTCGACACTAGAACCAACACGAGGTTCACGTAAAACAATTTCAAATAGAAAAAGTGAGTTGTATAGGCACAAGGGGATTTCGCAAAAGAGCCCTCTAAATTACAAACAGCCTCGGTTGACTTATAATAGTAGACCTAAGTTTACAGTTTTGTTTCTACGTGTAACAGCAAAGCATTGAACCTCCCAGAGTTGCTGTTGATAAGTCAACTCCTTAAATTGTAGAAGCGTCGCTACCTATAAAGTGGATCCGAGCGTTTAACCAATGGAAACCCCACGAAGAACAAACCGTCCTTTGTTTACTTTAAACTGCGTAAAAAAAAAACATAAAAGCTGGTTTTTAGTAAGGGACCGTGAACCCTTAAATTACGGCCGCCAACGTCCGAAATGCCGTTTGGCTTGACGCACCATAAATTTACCTTCTAAAGCTACGAGGTTAAGTTTAAAATTAAACTATAAATTTTGAATGTAGTTTCAAAAAATAAACTTTTAAAGTTAAACTAAGTACAATACGAACCACTACCTTTGCCCGGCAGGGCAACAATCGGACCGCGGCATCTCCACTCCCGACCGGCGTAGTGACCTCTAGCTTTGAGAATCCTTGAGCTGTGCTAACGAGTGTTTCTGGGGCTGGGGTTATATACTCATTACCGGAAGTTGGCGCGGACGCTGAGGATAGCTGCGGAGGGGGGTGCGGGGAAGAGGAGTCGGACATCTGGAGGAGGAGAGACTGACCCAAATCGGCCGAGCTGTCACTACCGGAAGTTGGCGTGGCAGCGCGGACGACCGGGGTAGCTTGAGCGCTCTGACTGGCTGACGGAATTGAAGCAGTGTTTTGGTTGGATGGATTCGAATTGACAAAGGGAATTGCCGACTTGGAACTTAGAGGCCTGGCTTTGAATGTGCAAGTGAGTTTTCAACTCATAACAATGTGATTTTTAGGCCTATTAAAATAAACCACGATGTTATGCATCGCAACTATTGAAGGAGGGGGGGGGGGAACGAAGTGTAATGCACAGAATTATTATTCAACTTTGGGAATGAAACTGCTATATACAAGGCATGTTTTTAGCGAAGGAAAGCTAGTTTGTTTACGTTTTTAGAGGTTCACTACGGTCGGAGTTTGGACGGAGATGCTATAAAAAATAAACATAAAATCATACACTGGGTCCGTGAAAATATACAAACATAAACATTGGAGCTCTGGTAGGGTTCATGGCAAGAATTTAAGTTTACCAAAATGCATTAAGTGCACAAATAAAAAGATTAAATGTTGCAGCTGGTATTTAAAGGGCTATATCGCAGTTTAGGTTAGTGTTTAAACTGGTTTGAACATCGGACATTTTTCATAAATAAGCAAAGTCGTCACCTGTTAGAAATAAAAAATTCCGTGTGTTTTTTTACATCTGCAACACAACTAAGCTGAAAAGGTGTTTCGGCTTTATGTCTAAAAAAATATACATTATTTACATTTTAAAGTGACATCGCCATAAAGACGATGCTCTTCTGGTAGGTAAGAGTGCTGCCCTCAGGTTTTTTCTTCGGTGGTGTTAAGGTGTCCTCACCACGAGCGTCTGATACGAGACCGCGTTTACACTTTGCACAGGGATGACAAGGGTCGGAACGAACGAATGATAATGAATGATCAGCATGCGTTTTAGCAGGTTTTTTTTTTTAATTATGTGCCTAAAACTGGTACAGCTGTGGCCGTATCAGCCGTACCGCTTCCGTCGGCCCTGGTTTTAAGGTATCCCATCCTAAAGAACTAGCTTTATTTTTCTTATTTACAGAGCAATTAAGATGATTCTCTTATTAAATAATCAAAAGACTATTTAAGTCCTGTGGCGTTATTTATGGTAGAGGGCTGGTAATTCCAAGTCGGCCTGAGTTGTGGAGTGTTTTAGCAACTTGTGGATTCATTTTGTTTAAACCCGACTGTTGTATTTAGTGTTAGACATTACCTGAAACGGTGCAAACCTTTTTCTAGTCAAAATTGATTAGTGTATTTTTCTGTGAGATCAGAACAGTTCCAGTGAGAATTTTAATATAACAATATTCTACTTTTAATATAAACCTTCTTGCAAAGTTTAACCTAAAACTAGTTCCTTAATGTAAAGTGTTTCTTATACATGTTAAAATAAAACCAGTAGTTTGAAACCCCGTTTTGTTTTCCGTGACAGGTTAATTTGTGTAAAGGCATGAGGCCTAAAAATCCTGAGGATTGGTTAGGAGAACCGGCACCAACTATCAAAAACTCGGGACTCTATTTTTTTTCTTAGCGCTCACGAGCGCTAGGCCTATTTCTGAAACTCCAACTTTAAAATTGTATATCTCCAAGGAAAATTGACTAAAACGACTCTGGTTTCCAACATTTAATTGACCTGAACTTTACCTTCCGTTCTGCGAAAACAGAACGGCAAAATTCACCATACTTTGTTCTCTACAGCCATTTAAAAAAGTGCTCAAACAGAGCGCCGCCGCGCGCAATTCACGTTGCCGTTTTCCAAAACAAACTTGTAAATATTCATTTGTAATTCGAAATATTTTTCAGGCTGTAGTAAATGGATTTGTACTCTACGTTTTTATTTTTACTAAGGAGACGATTTTAGCAACCATGAAAACTTCGACTACTCTCATGTTACTATTTGCGGCTGCGATAATACACTTTAAATTTTTATGCGTTATAACATTCAAACACAAGCTGGTTTTTTTAAATCTTTTGCCTAGGCTTCTATAAAAACATTATTTAACGTATTATGTTTCAAGGCATCTTGCACAAGATCAAATCTACTCTTTCACATTGAATCAAGCTAGCAAAATCAGGGCCCTGCCATTGAAGTCTGTGCTTCTGTAATGATGCTACAAGATCTTGGTGATCAAAAATTACATGTTTGGTTACGCTATGTAATGCAAACAGAAAGAAAGCCGGTTTTTAGAAAGGGGACCTTAATCCCTTAAGTTATGAGAGGGGAGACCAGAAAATGCCGATGGTTTTAACTACCCATAAAAACGACTCGAAATCAGAAGTTAAGTTTAAATCTTTGGGTTTAAAATATAGAATAAAGTTCCAAAAATTAAATTAAAGCTAAAACTAGTTAACTAAACTACTACCTGGCAACATTCGGACTGGGGACATCTCTGCTCCGACCGCCGTAGTAACGTCTGACTTGGATAGGTGAGCTATGCTGTGGATGCAGCCTTGCTTGGCTGTTTTATGCCAGTTGCTTGGCAGCAAGGAGGAGGGAAACCGCGTCCCTGTAGGAGAGCTATGGTGGGGGGGGGGGGTAGAGAACCTCTGGAGAGGGAGGGACTGAGGCAGGCCAGCCAAGCTGTCACTAAAGCATGAGGGAGTGAAAGCGCAGACAGACGAGGGAGCTGCGCTACTCTTGTTGGGAGAACAGTCAGTCTGATGCTGACAAACCCCCCCAGTCGATGTAGGGACTTATCCTCGAGTGGAGGGGAAATTGAATACTGTCTTTTGGTTGGAAGGGAATATCGGCAGCTAGCAGAGCAAAGGGAATTGCCGACTTTTGTGGCAATAGAGGCCTTAGCTTGAGTTTAAAACTCACAACAACGTGAATAGGGCTATACATTTTTTTTTTAAACTACGATGTTATGCATCGCAACTATTAAAGGAAGGGGGGGGGGACGAAGTGTTTAGCTCAAATCTTTTTACAAACGTGATATTTAATAGAAGGAAAGTTACTACGCTCGAAGTGACTTGAAGTTTGTTACATAAAAAATATACATTGGGAATAAAAAGTCCGTTAAAATTCGTAGAAAGCTAGCTGGGATCAGTAGTGTTTAGAGACCTAATTTTTGCTAAAGTTGCCCAAATATAATAAAATTAAAAGGTAAATATACCAGCTTATTCCCTGAATGCTAGAACGCATGAAACTTAGTGAAATATTATTACAGCCGCTAATAATAAAAATTACAGTCGAAGTTTTCATAATAAACTTTGCCTTCGTTAAAATAAAAACATCAAGTGTTGGGTTTTCAAATACATGTATGTGAGGTTAAATACCTCCTAAAACAACACTAAGCTGGTTGGCTTTATGCCTGGAAAAGAAATAAAAGTGTAATTACAAAATACACAGAGTTCGTAAAATTCACTGCCGACTCCCGATAGTAAAACCTAATTATCGTGTGATCGATTCTGTCGGTGAATCCGACCCGGATAGCGAATCTGACCATAAATTTTGCCTATGGGCCCGGAGAGACTTTGTTACGCCACTGCGAGTACGGGTCCTCATACATGTATGTGGTTGAGTGCCGATTGGCAGCCCCTCCTACAACAATACAAAGCTAGTCGGCTTTATGCCAGAAAATAAATTTGAAATACAAAGAAATATTTACAAATTTGGTGGAAAACGGCGACATTAATTGCGTGCGGCGGCGCTCAGTTTGAGCACTTATTTAAATGGCTGTAGAGAACAAAATAAGTTGAAATTTAAAGTTCTGTCTTCGCAGGATGGAAGATAAAGTTCAGGGCTATTAAACAGTGCAAACCAGAGTCGATTCTGTCCATTTTCTGTGGAGATACAAATTTTCAAAGTTGAGGTTGTGGAAATAGGCCTAGCGCTTTTTAGTATAAAAAATAGTCCCCGAGTTTTTTATGTTTGGTGCCGGTTCGCATAACCAATCTCAGGATTTCAGGCCTCTTGCCTTTACAACAGCCTGAGTGTTGTTGATGCACTCCAGGTAATTTTTTCCCGGCTAGGGTTCCCCAGCGAGCTCCAGTCTGATTTGGGCTCATGCTTCATTTCCGAACTCACAACTTTATTTCTGTAGCGGCCGAAGCTACGATTCCCAAGGTGCTTGTAGCCTCGGCGACATCAATGTGGTTTTGACCTCTAAACTTCTAGTTTGGTGGCGGTTTTTACTTTTACGGAAAACGGCACACATGTACTACTGGCCCAGCATGGGTAACAGAGTCATTAGTCCTAACTGTAGGCTAACTATACAACTTTAAAGGGGGGTGTTTCTAATTGCAGCTCTAAGTTTAAATATTAAGTGGTTTTCTTAAATACTAAAACTTCATGCAATTAATCTCACTAGCAGAAAAACGGGCATTTTACAAACTCTTTGGTTTATTAAAATGCAGAATAAATATAAAGTTACATTTAAAATCAACTAGTGTCAGAACAAGAAAGCTTTAAATAAAAAGCACGGCGATTTTTACATTAAAAATCAAACAAGAATTTACAAGAAATTCAACTCAAACTTTACATATTTTGCGCAAAGAGTAAAAAAATACAATTTCGATTAGAAAACGTTTGTGGGACCTCGGGAACCCGTTATTACATGTAAACCGCGGGAATTACATGGAATAAGTCTATTTAGTGCAAACCGCGGGAATTAAACAAAAATAGTCAAGATTTTGTCCGACCTAAGATCAAATCAACAAATCTGTAGATCCTTAATACTTGGGCATCGACCATTAAATAGGTCTTCACTTTCAGATTTAGTGTTTAGATTAAGTTCATAATAATAAACACGGAAAGAAAGCTGGTTTTTAGAAAGGGACCGTGAACCCTGACGTTATGGGGGTGGGGGACCAAGAATGCCGACTATGGCGTCACCTCCATAATTTTCTCAAAGCTAAGGTTAGGTTATGTTTAAAACTAAAATTTCGAATAGGGTTTCCAAAATTAAATTTTCTAAACTAACACTAGTCTATACGAACCCACTACCTTTGCCCGGCATGGCAACATTCGGACGGGACATCTCCTATACTGACCGGCGTAGCTACCTCTGGCTTTGAGATCTGTTGAGCGTGTGCTACTGAGTGAAGGAAGCGGGGGCTTTTTATGCTAGAGACCGGAAGTTCGCACGGACGGGCAGGGCAGCTACGGGGTCTGGTTGGTGAAGGGCTTGGTGAACAATGGAAAAGTCGGCAGAGCAAAGGCTTTTTGCTTGGCGCCGTTTGAAGGAACAACTATGGAACCGAGTAATACAGAGAGGCCAGTTGAGTTATACTCATTGTTTGGAACGTGAAAAAGGCCTTTAATTATTATTGAATGTTTCCTTATTGAACCACGATGTTATGCATCGCGACTATTGAAGGAAAGATCTCAATAAATTCGGTTATTAACATTGGGAAGCCAGGTTTTACTTTGGGATTTGGGTAGCCAAGTTGATTTTCAAGGAACAACTAAGTTTAAATAAAAAAGATGTATCCGGGAAAATTCGTAAGTTAGGATGTTGCCTAAGCTCCGGTAGTTGTGATGGCAAAAGATTACGTTACAAGATTATTATAAAATAAAAGGTTTAAGATACCAGCAGATGCTAAAACGCATTTTAAATAATTAAAGATTATTTGCAGCCGCAGATAATTGGTTTTGGATGTCGGACATTTCTCAAGTGCATCTTAGATCGTCACCTTAAATCTACTTAAGAAATATCAAAACAGATCGTCACCTTAAATCTACTAAAGAAATATCAAAACAAAGTGTCTGTACAATTAAATACGAGGTTAAGTACCTTCGTAGAGGAAGCCCCTCCTAATAAACACTAAGCTAATGTCTTTGGCTTTATGCCTAAGTGAAAAATAGAAATAATTACAATGTTTACAAAGTTGCGAAAAATGGCGTCTCGTGCGCTACGGCAATTACGGCATCGGTTTCGTGCGTTTTTCAAATGGATGCTGTGGAAGTTCTAGAAGGAATTTTCGGGATCTGTTTCCGGGGAAACACAGATAAAGTTCGTGGCTATTAAGAGCTTTAAAGTTGAGACGAATTGGTTCATTTTTCTGGAAGTTACAGGTTGTTGAAGTTACGGTTTTTCACGGCCAAGGTGCCGAGAAAAAAAAATTATTCGTTGCCGTAAACGAAGTTTCCTTCAGGTTTTTGATAGTTTGAGTCAAGGTATTCTCTCAAATCGGGTGAAGAACTCGGGCCTTCTTTACATTTCTTGAAAAATGCGGAATCAAGTGTGTGAACTCTAGTGTGAACCATCCACAGAGTAACAGCGTGGAAAGCTTCCACCACATTCTCAAAGCAGTGCTGCGAGCTGTTTGCCACGAGCATCCCCATGATTGGGAACGATGCCTTCCAGGTGCCATGTTTGCCCTGAGAACTGCTCCACATGAGAGCACCGGCGTTACTCCAGCTAAGTTAGTCTACGGACATAACCTCAAAGATCCACTGGAGCTTGTAAAAAGCCAATGGATCAAGCCGGACGTTCATCCATCCGTCTTGGAGTACATCTTGGAATTGCTCCAAAGTTCAAGTACTCACGGGAACTCTCACTTGAGAACATTGGAAAAAGTCAAGTAAAAACAAATCTTACTATGACATTAAGGCAGTTAAACGGAAGTTCAAAGTTGGTGATAAAGTGTTAGTACTAAAGCCAGCTAGAGCCAATAAATTAGAGATTTATTGGGACGGCCCTTGCGAAGTTTTGAAACGGTTGTCTGACACCAACTACCTTATAAAAAAGTCGTTTGGTTTGAAAGAAGAAACCATGTATCATATAAACTTTTTAAAACCCTATCTGCCTAGGGAAGGTGCCAGAACTTCACCCTTTCTGACGAACGTGATTTATATCACCAGGACCATGTCTGGACAGGCTGTAAACGAGCGCCACCGAAAAACGCCCGTTTTTCAAGAAAATTGAAATTTTTTTTCTTGAGGCATCCAAAATGCCTCGCCGAGGCACATCTGGCCGTTTTTTTGTTATTGGACAGAATCATTCCAAATTTTCAATATCTATAGCTTGCCCAAATACAAGATGCTTGGGGAAGCCCAAATCCGGACTTTCCACCAGGAAGTACCAGTAATTCACGTTTGAAGATCACCTCCAAAACCACATCGCACCTTCAACATGGCCGCCAATACTGAACTCTGTATTTTTGTATTTTCATTTTATCCTTGTTCTTTTCGGGCATAAAGCCCCAAACTCTAGCTTAGTTGTATTTTAGGAGAAAGGCACTAAACCTTGTGCCCATGTACTGACAACCATTTTTAATGTGTGATATTTTTTATTGTGTTTGAACGATTGCAACTACTATGAAAAATTTCCACTTAGATCAAACATTGTCCGTTAACTTTAGAGTTCAAACCTCCACTTTAACTTTATGCGTTTTAGCATAACATCAAGCTAGACTATTTATTCATTTATTTAGCCTTTTATAATAATCTTTTGCCCCCAGAAACGCTGCCATTAGTCCAAGTAATTAGACATCGGCATTCTACCGGACACGAATTTTCAGTGTATATATGTTTATTTTAGTTCTCCTCTCAGCCCGACTGGAACCCAACCAAATGCTACTGATAGCTTGAACTACTATTAAATCCAAAAGAATTCTTAAAAAGATCTGTTCCAAACAATTCCGTAAGTCAAACTGTGCAAAACCTCAAATCTTCACTTTTGCCCCCCTCCCCAGCCCAAAACTAGTTGTGGTGTATAACACTGCAGTTTGCCGTTAAAGCTTGTTTAATTTAATAGTAATGTTTCATGCATTACCCAAAGCCAAGTAATAAGCTTTAACAAGAGCCAAATCACGTTGCAATCATGTAAATATGGAATCCGTAGCCAATAATTCAAAATAAAGGCCTATTTCCGAAAGTTCAATTGAGTAAAACTCAAAACAGGCCTGTCTTTTCCATCCCTACTCCTTCAAACGGCTCTGCACCCAGTTCCTTTGTTTATCCGACTTCTCCTCCCACTTTCTATTGTTCTCGAGGCCCTCAGCCAATCAGACCCCCGTAGCTACCCCGCGAGTCCGTGCTTACTTCCGGTAATGTGCATAAAACCCCAGCCCCAGAATGCATAGTTAGCACAGCTCACAGATCTCAAGCTAGAGAAGGGTCACGCCAGTCGGGAGTGGAGACGCCATGTCCGTGGGATGCCATGCCGGGCAAAATAGCAGTGGTTCGTATGTTTGTTGTTAGCTTTTGAAAATTTAATTTAGGACCCCCCCCCCTACGTCTAAATTTTAGTTTAAACTTTAACTTAAACTCTCTCTAGCTAGGGAATATTATGGTGGTGACGCCTGTAGCGACATCTTAGGTTTCTCACCCCATAACGTCAGAGTGGTTCTCTTACTAAAAACCAAAATCTTTATTTGTTTTAAACATTAATTCAAATAACTGACGGTTTGATCTTTGTGTGGGATTCATTGGTTATTCACTCCAGACGGACTTTATAAGTAGCTGAGGCTTTTATAATTTGAGGAGTTGACTTGTAAACAGCAACTCTGGGAGGTTTAAGGCTCCGTTTTATCACTTAGAAACAAAACTGTGAAACGGTTGATCTTTCACGCGTGTTTGAAACATACTGTTTGATAGATTGTCACCAGCCGAGGCTGTTCAATCTTGCGGACGACTCTGCGGTGCGTTTAGTATTGCTTTTTCTAGTCGAAAAACTTAATTGATTGTTCATTCAAAACACAAGTGTCGTTTTGTTGTAAAATCGTGTGAATTGCTACAGTGTAAATTCAAACTAGTGCTTTTTAAATAAGTTTGTTTCAAAAGCTCTCGGGCAAACATAATGTAAAGTGTAATTTTTATATTCTCTGATGTTATAAT
Organism: Lithobius niger; assembly: GCA_023313725.1. Lineage (NCBI taxonomy): Eukaryota > Metazoa > Arthropoda > Chilopoda > Lithobiomorpha > Lithobiidae > Lithobius > Lithobius niger. The sequence continues at coordinate 18,784 of JAHWFP010198119.1, forward strand.
AAAAATCAGGAGTTTTTAACTTCAGTCGTTTGCTAGTCGATTAACTGTTTAAGTGTAAATAAATATGTAAACCATTTTTTGTTAGCTCTTGATAAACTGTTAAATTTCCATCGCTGGTGGCAGTGAAATACCAGCAGTATTAAGGTTAGGCCCCTTTAATCTAAGACCCTGTGCTCCATCCCCCATGCTGGGACAGTAGCCCTTGCTGTGCGTATGCCGTAAAAGTCGCAATAATCACCGCAACACCTTAAGCTGAATCTCCGTGTCAAACCAGGAAACCGGAGGCGCTACAAGCACCTGAGCCGTCGTAGCGTCCGCCGTTACAAGGCCAGCGTGATGATAGTCATCTCACTTCTAATGAAGCCATGTCTCTCTTTAAGAAGATCGGCGATTTAACCGAATCGCAGAAGATTATTCTACTGAATGTCTTTGACAAAGTAGATGGAGTATTTTCTTCTCTGCCGGGTCGTACCGACTTGGTTACGCACGACGTTGAACTTGTTAACTCTCAAGTCAAAACTTGCAAGTATTATCGCCACAAAAAATACGAGCGAGATTTAATTGTTAGAGATACGGCGCGTGCTTGATCTCGGTCTGATTATTGAAACACTCTTCCCACGGCTCTCCTATGATAATTGTTCAGAAGGAGGATGCCAGCCCTCGTCCAGTAGCTGACTACCGCGAACTCAACAACAATAGTCACAAGTCTATCCCATTCCTAACATGAAGGAGTGTATCGAACGAGCCGCCAAGTGGAAATTTATTTTTATCTATGATTTAAATCGAGGATTTTGGCAAGTGCGCTTGACGCCTCGAGCTTCCTTAGCTGCCACTATCAGGACTCTCATAGGGAAATTTGCTCTCGTAATGATGAATATGGGAATGAAGAACGCCCCATTTTGCTTCCAAAAGCTAATGGACAATGTCACTCGTGGCATGGGAGGAGTATGTCACCCATTTCCAGGATGACACTGCTGTTGGTGCCGAAACGTGGCCACAGCATCTCGATAATGTCTTGAATTTTCTCTCTGCTGTCAAGAAGGCCGGGCTTACTGTTAACGCAAAAAAGTCGCAGGTCGCTTGCAGCAAAGCCACCTTTTTAGGTCACGAGGTTGGAAATGGATCTTGCACACCCTCCGAGGTGAAGGAACTTGCTGTGCATAAACTTGCACGCCCCCAAACCAAGAAAGATGTCCGTTCCTTTCTCGGTCTTGTTGGTTATTACCAAAGTGTAAACGTAGGCCGCCGAAAAAAACTTCGTTTTACCAACGAACAATTATTTTTTTCTTGAGCGCACCCAAAACGCAAAAAGACTTCGGTCTTAAAACCTTAGCCATTTTCTTAATAATAGACAGAAACGGCCAAACTCTTAACCATTTAATAGCCTACAACAATATCTACCTCTTGGGGAAGCCCGAATTTGAAATTTCAATCCAGAAGATCCACAATCAAAATTTGAAAAACTCACGAAACTGACCGCAGCGCTCATTTCCGGCTGCCATTATTGTAACTCGATGTACATTTGTATTATATTTTCTCTATTTCTTTTGGGCAAAAAGCCCACATACACTAGCTTAGTTGTGCATTAGGAGGGGCTTCCTTCATTGGTACTTAACCTCGCGTAAATGTGGATACAGACATTTTAAGTGTGATATTTTTATTGTTTTTGTCTGCAGGAAATCTTATGAAAAATTTCCACTACGATCCAAAACTGTCTATTAACTACAAGTTAACTTACCATTTATTTAATGCGTTATAGCATTCTGCTAAGCTAGTTCATTTAATCTTTTTGTATATTCTTTTGCCCCCAGAAACGCTACCATTAGTCCGAAATAATTCGACATCGGCATTCTCACGGACACGAATTTTTGTGTATATATGTTTGCCTTAAGTCTCCCAAAACTCCAACTGTGACCATCCGAATGTTACTACTAGCTTGTACTTCTATTAAAACCAAAAAAAACTTATAAAGATCTGTTCCCACAGCAATCCAAAGTCAAACTGTGCATAAAAATCCGAATCCCCTTATCCCCCCCCCCCCCCAAACCAACCTAGTTGTGGTGTGTAACACTGCAGTTTACAGTTAAAGCTTGTTAAATTTAATAGTAATGTTTTATGCATTACCCAAGCCAAATTACTAAGCTTTAGCAAGAGCCTATTCACAATGCAATTATGTAAATATTTATTCCATATTCAATATTTTAAAGTAAAGACCTTTTTCCAAAGTTCACTTGAGTAAAACTCCACTTGGCCAGTTTTTCCTTGCCCCGATCACTCCAAACGGCTCTGCACCAAAACCCTTTGCTCTGCCGACTTTCCATTGTTCTCCTGACCCTCCACCAATCAGACCCCCGCAGCTCTCCTCGGCATCCGTGTTTTGGTCGCGAGAATCCGCTGCTCCAGCATAAAAAGCCCCCACACCCCTTGTAAAGGCTGGCTGTCGAAAAACACTTCGTTTTGCAAACGAACAATTTTTTTTTCTCTGAGCGCCCAAATGCCTCGATTGTGTAAATCTCGCCGTTTTTTTAATAATGGTCCAAATCGGTCAAACTCTTCGACATTTAATAGCCATCCATAATATCTACCTCTTGGGGAAGCCCAAATACCATCTAGAAGACCCACAACCAACAATTGACCACAATCAACAATTGAAAATCACTCAAAATCAACCGTAGCGCTCCTTCATCATGGCCGCCATTATTGAAGACTTGTACTCATGTATTTTGATTTTATCCTTTCTATTCTAGGGCAAAAAGCCAAAAACACTAGCTTAGTTGTAGTTTAGGAGGGGCTTCTATTTATGGTACTTAACCTTACATACATGTGGATACAACCATTTTTGAGTGTGATATTTTTTATTATGTTTGAACGATCGCAAGCCTTATGAAAAATTTCCACTAAGATCAAAACGTTGTCCCTTAACTTTAAAGTTAAGCATCCAAATTAACTTCATGGTTTTAGCATTCAACTGAGCTGGATTACTTATCTATTTATTTAACCTTTTTATATAATCTTTTGCCCCAAAAAACTGTAGCGGCATACGCTACGACGGCTGAGGTGCTTGTAGCGCCCCCGACATCATTGGTTGACGAGTACTTCTTAGCATCAGGGTTTTGTGGTTTTGACGACTTTTTACGTTCAATAACACAGCATGGGCTACAGTCCCGGCTTGGGGGATGGAGCGTCGGTATCCTATTCTAGGCCTAACCTTAATGCTACCGGTAATTACACTGCCACCAACGGTGGATTAATTTAACTGTTTAAACGAAGTATAAAAGCTAAAAGGGCTACATAATAGTTTACACTTACAAACAATTAATCTACTAGGGAACGAACCTGAGGTTTAAAAACTCTTGGTTTTTATTTTAAAAAATCAGAATAATAAAAAATAACACTTTTACATTTAGTTCACTAGGTTCAGCTTTTGACAAGTTTGGCAAAAACAATTTGACAGAATTTACATTAGAAATTCACTTTTTTCAACAAGAACAACAAAGTTGATTCTTAAACACTTAATTTAGACAAGAAAAAGCATTTTTATCTTGGGTTTCAATCCTGGAATACCCAGCAAGCTGAACCGCGTCTGCTAAGTTAAAACTATATTTGACAACTGTAGTTTTCAAGTCGTCCCACAGTTATTTTTCCTCACGAGGATCAAACCGTCCCTTTGTTTACATTAAAGAAATGAACAAAGAATGAAATTGGCTTTTTAGGAAGAGGTGCTTACTCTAACATTATGGTGGTAATGACCAGCAATGCCGATAAGGCTTACCAACCATAATGACTCTAAGCTAGAGGTTAATTTAATTTAGACTATAAATTTAGAATTGGGGGGTCCTAAAGATAAACTTCTAAAGTTAAACTAGTTTACTTACAACCACTACCATTTTGCCCGGCATAGCAATCCCGGACGTGTCATCTCCACTCTCGACCGGCTTGACCCTTCTAGCTTGAGAAATCTGTGAGCTGTGCTCAGGGCTGTGCTGAGGATGCTTTGGGCAGGGGGTTTTTTATGCTATGAACCGGAAGTTCGCGCGGACGGTTAGGAGAGCTGCGGTGTCTGATTGGCTGAGGGCCAGGAGAACAATGGAAAGTGGAAGGAGAAGTCGGTATGGCAAAGGGTTTTGGTGCAGAGCCGTTTGAAGGAGTAGGGAATGGTTAGAGATCGGCCAAATTGAGTTTTCAACTCTTGAACTTTGGGAAAGGCCTTTGCATTGGGAAATTGATTATAGACTGATTATTTACAAATGCACATCGTGAATTGGCTCTGCTTAAAGCTTAGTACTTTGGTTTGGGAAGTACATAAAGTATTACTATTAAATTTTACAAGCTTTAACTGGAAACTACAGTGTTATACACCACAACTAGTTTTGGCTGGGGGGGGGGGGGGGAGAATTGAGGATAAGTTTTATGCACAGGTTAACTTTCGGATTGCATGGGAACAGATCTTTTTTATAAAATATCTTTTGGTTTTAATAGCAGAGCAAGCTAGTAGTAACATTTGGATGGGTCAGTCGGGTTTTGTAGAGAAAGCAAAACATACATACACAAAAATTCGTGTCCGGTGAGTGCCGATGTCTTTATACTTTGGACTAATGATAGTGTTTTGGGGGCAAAAGGTTTATTAATAAAGCATGAAAAGAATAAATAGATTAGCTTAGTGAATGCCATTACGCATTTAAGTTTAAGTCGAATAAATAACTTCTAAGTTAAAGGACAGGTGACGATCGTTGTGGAAATTTTTCATAAAAAGTTGCTGCAGTTCAACATAATAAAAAATATCACTCTTACAAAGTTGTCTGTACAATTAAATATGAGGTTAAGTACCTTAGTAGAGGAAGCCCCTCCTAATAACCACTAAGCTAATGTTATTGGGCTTTTTGCCCTAGAATAAAAGCAATAAAAATAGAAAATACAAATTACAAGTTTTGATGATGGTGGCCATGATGAAGGAGCGCTGCGGTAAATTTGGAGTGGTTTTTAAATGACGATTGGGGAAGTTCAGGATGGAATTCTTGAAGTTTGGCTTCCTGAAGACTGGGACCAAGTGTTGGGCTATTAAAGGATTCCAAGATGGGCCGTTTCTGTCCATTAATAAAAATATGGCTGATGGTTAAAGACCGAGGTCTTTTTGGCGTTTGAATCACTCAATAAAAAAAAATGTTCCACGAGTTTTTTGATCTTTGGAGGTCGTGTATCCTCTCCAATCGTTTTTTTCGGAAAGCCGACATTACAAAACGCTGCCATTAGTCCGAAATAATTCGACATCAGAATTCTACCGGACACGAATTTTAGTGTATATATGTTTGTTTTAGTTCTCTAAAACCCGACTGTGACCACCAGAACCCAGCCAAAACTAGTTGTGGTGTATAACACTGCAGTTTTCAGTTAAAGCTTGTAAAATTTAATAGTAATACTTTATGTATTTCCCAAACCAAAGTATTAAGCTTTAACCAGAGCCAATTCACGAAGTGCATTTGTAAATAATCAATCCATAATCATGTAATCATGTAAATATTTATTCCATAGTCAATAATTCAAAGCAACGGCCTTTTCCCGAAGTTGAAGAGTTGAAAACTCAATTGGGCCTGTCTTTAGTCATTCCCTACTCCTTCAAACGGCTCTGAAACTAAACCCTTTGTCCCTCCGACTTCTCCCACTTTCCTTTGTTCTCCTGGCCCTCAGCCAATCACACCCCGCATCTCTCCTGCCCGTCCGCGCGAACTTCCGGTCTCTAGCATTAAAAGCCCCTTCACCCCTCCCTCCTCAGCACTGCTCACAGATCTCTCAAGCTAGAAGGGTCACGCCAGTCGGGAGTGGAGACGTCACGTCCGTAGGATGCCATGCCGGGCAAAATGGCAGTGGTTCGTATGTTAGTAAGTTAGCTTTTGAAAATTTAATCTTGGACCCCCCCAAGTGTTAATTTATAGTTTAAACTTTAACTCAAACTCTCTAGCTTAGAGGAAATTATGGTAGTGACGCCTTAAGCGGCATATTAGGTTCTCTCACTCCATAACGTCAGAGTGGTTCTCTTACTAAAAACCAAATTCTTTCTTATTTGTTTTAAATGTAACTTTAATCCAAATAACTGACGGTTTGATCTTTGTGTGGGATTCATTGGTTAATTCACTCCAGACGTACTTTATAAGTAGCCGCAGTTTTTTTAATTTGAGGAGTTGGCTTCTAAACAGCAACTCTGGGAGGTTTTAAGGCTCTGTTTTATCACTTAGAAACAAAACTGTGAAACGGTTGGTCTTTCATGCGTGTTTTGAAACATACTGTTTGATAGACTGTAACCAGCCTGGGCTGTTCAGTCTTGCGGACGACTCAAGTAAGCGTTCAGTATTGCTTTTTCTATTCGAAAATTTAATTGATTGTACATTCAAAACACAAGTGTCGTTTTGGTGTATCGTGTGAATTACGAAATGTAAATTCAAACTTGTTGGTTTTTCATAAGAATTTATTCAAAAGCTGTTAATGTAAAGTGTGCTTTTCATTCCCTGTTATAATAAAACCAGGAGTTTTAAACTTTAGTTCATTTGCTAAATGATTAATTGTTTAAGTGTAAAATAAATATGTAGCCCATCTTTAGTTTTAGCTCGTGATAAACAGTTAAATTCCATCGTTGGTGGCAGTGAAGGCCATCAGTATTACGGTTAGGCCCCTTTAAGTAGGACCCGACGTTTCATCCCCCATGCTGGGACGGTAGCCCATGCTATGCTTATGCCGTAAAAGTCGATATAATCACCGCTACACCTTTTAAAAACTGAATATCCGTGTCAAACCAGGAAACCGGGGGCGTTACAAGCACCTCAGCCGTCGTAGCGTCCGCCGTTACACCCTCCCTCCTCAGCACAGCTCACAGATCTCTCAAGCTAGAAGGGTCACGCCAGTCGGGAGTGAAGACTTCACGTCCAAGGATGCCATGCAAAATGGTAGTGGTTCGTATGTTAGTAGTTTAGCTTTTGAAAGTTTGATTTAGGACCCCCCCCCCATTCTAAATTCATAGTTTAAAACTTAACTTTAACTTATAGCTTAGAGTAAATTATGGGAGGTGACGCCATAATCGGCATTTTTGGTCCCCCACCCCCATAACGTCAGAGTGGTTCTCTTTCTAAAAACCAATGATTTCTAGTTTATTTTAAATGGATTTTTAACTTAAACTGACGGTTTGATCCTTGTGGAAGTCGAAAGAAAAATACTGATGCCTAAGAGTAAAATTGCCGGGCTTTTTACTTCTTGGAACAGTTTCTGAGGAAACTAAGGGATGTTGATTCTTTGTACCTGGAAAATTTAGACACATAACTGTGGACGGTTGATTATCATGCATGATTAAAACATACTGTCAGCTAAATTGTTACCACCCGAGGCTGTTCAATTTTGTGAGTGTCTACGGGAGCACTCAATCTGTAGCGGCGGACGCTACGAAAGTCCGGATTTGGGTTTCCCCAAGAGTCTTGTATTTGGACAGGCTATTAAATGTTGAAGAGTTTGTGGAAATCTGACTATTATTGCGAAAACGGTCAAATATGCCTCGGCGAGGCATTTGGTGCCTCAAGAAAAAAAATATCAAATTTTTGAAAAACAGGCGCTTTTCGGTGGCGCTCGTTTACACTGTTTAAACGAAGTATAAAAGCTAAAAGGGCTACATAATAGTTTACACTTAAAAACAATTAATCTACTAGGGAACGGATCTGAGGTTTAAAAACTTGGTTTTATTTTAAAACATCAGAAAATGAATATAACAAACACTTTTACAATTTATGTTCACTAGTTTTGGCTTTAACAAGTTTGAAAAGCACTTGGGCTTAAATTTACATTTAGTAATTCAGTTTACACACAAGAACAATGCTGTTGATTCTTATAAACACTTAATTTTGATTAGAAAAGCATTTTTTCTTGGGTTCCAATCCTGGAATACCCAGCAAGCTGAACCGCTGACTGTGTGTTTTAACTGAAACCAACTTATACGTGATTTCAGCATACTGGTGTAAATTTCACATGCGGTAGAAATCATTGCAAATCGTTTGAATCAGGTGTCTTGGGGCCAGTAACAAAGAAAACCTCAATACGAAAATGTGGGAGCGTGTCCTTTATTTAGAAAATGTGCCCTCAATAACGTTGAGTGTTACTAGTAACTAGTAACTAGCTGTTACCAGGCTCCCATGTTAATTCTCATAGGGGATAAAGACACCTCTACAGCTCATTAGGGAAAGTTGCCAGATATAAATTTCGGCAGACAGGTAAAACGTCATATGGGGAAGTGCCTTTTTCTAAAATGGGGGTTGCAGCTAGAAGCACGTGGCCCTGAAGTGGCTCGTAACTGCAAAATTATTGTTGTAACCATTGTTTGTATTGTCATCCAACAGTAGATTATAACATGCCTAAGTGTTATACGCTTATCGTTTCAGTATTTAATTGTGAGAGTGCACTGTTTTTGCAAATAGGTGGTTCACTAAGAGACAGAATATCTTCATCTTTTATTGCAAAGGTTTGGTCTTGTTTTTTTTACGGTACACGAATCCAAACTGAATTATCTGCCCCACCAGGATAAAAGGGAAAATTTTTCTGGAAAGAGGGTTAGGAAACAAAATTCACATCGTCAGCACAGGTGGGAACAGGTTCTTTATGGAGAAAGTGTCCTCAATAACGTGTCGCGGACATTTTATTTTATGCAGACTTACTGTTCTTGCAGTCTAGTGTAATTGGCGAGTAATTTTAAACAGTTGGTGAGTTGTTTAGTTTTAGTAATCTTCGTCTGCCAACAGAATATTAGAACTGTATGAACATTTATCATTCCGTGAGTTTGTAGTATGTGTTCATGATTGAATGATTAACGTTAACCTCGGGAGGGACAAGTGAAGGGGGATGCGCTGATTGAGTGAGCGAAGTGAACGAAAATCAGTGTTTGTTAGGCAGAGCGCTCAAAAATCGGGTTAAATAGACTTAAGCATGTGAAACATGGGCATACAATAAGCCAAACCACGTCCATTTGGCTGGTGTAACTGCTAATTGGGCAATGTCATACGTAAAAATTATGAATTAGAAAATTTATAGACACTCCAGACAAGAAAGGTAGCGGTGACTATTAGACAGTGGAATTCTTTGTATTCACAGGCCTATGAAAGTTGTGCCCAAAACCAAAATACCCAAAACCAAAACTGGTATAAAAGCAGCCGCCAAGTTTCCAAAAAGGGTCTGCCTTTCAAAGTAGTGATATCATTCAACCAGGGATAGGCCGCCAAGGTTAATCCTATTAGCCAAGTTAATCGCACGGAATAATACTTTAGACGTTAAATGAAAACTTGAAGATTGCTACCGCTAGTAGCAATCTTCTAGTTTTCATTTAAATTTCGAACTATTAGTAGGTGCGATTAACTTGGCTAATAGGATTAACCTTGGATGCCTTTTCCAAGTAGAAGTTTTATTGTGGAGCTTAATTGTTAGAGCGGAATTGTTAGAGTGTAATTGTTGTCAGATGGCGGCTCACTAGCAGACTGTGTCTTTTAACTGAAACCAACTTATACGTGATTTCAGCATACTGGTGTAAATTCCCCATGCAAATCGTTTAAATCAGGTGTCTTGGGTCCAGTAACAAAGAAAACCTCAACACGAAAATGTGAGAACGTGTTCTTTATGGAAAAAATGTGCCCTCAATAACGTTGAGTGTTACTACTAACTAGCTGTCACCAGGCTCCCATGTTAATTCTCATAGGGTATAAAGACACCTCTACAGCTCATTAGGGAAAGTTGCCAGATCTAAATTTCGGCAGACAGGTAAAACGTCATATGGGGAAGTGCCTTTTTCTAAAATGGGGGTTGCTGATAGAAGCACGTGGCCCTGAAGTGGCTCGTAAGTGCAAAATTATTGTTGTAACCATTTGTTTGTATTGTCATCCAACAGTAGATTATAACAGGCTTAAGTGTTACACATTTCAGTATTTAATTGTCAGAATGCACTGTTTTTGCAAATAGGTGGTTCACTAAGAGACAGAATATCTTTACCTTTTATTGCAAAGGTTTGGTCTTGTTTTTTTTTACGGTACACGAATCCAAACTGAATTATCTGCCCCACCAGGGTAACAGGACAATTTTGCTGGAAAAAAGATTAGGAAACAAATTCACGTCGTCAGCACAGGTGGGAACGTGTTCTTTATAGAGAAAAAGTGTCCTCAATAACGTGACGCGTACATTTTATTTTATGTAGACTTACTGTTCTTGCAGTCCAGTGTAAGTGGCGAGTAATTTTAAACAGTTGGTGAGTTGTTTAGTTTTAGTAATCATCGTCTGCCACTAGAATATTAGAACTGTATGAACATTTACCATTCCGTGAATTTGTAGTATGTGATTGAATGATTAACGTTAACCTCGGGAGGGCCAAGTGAAGGGGGATGCGCTGATTGAGTTAGCGAAGCGAACGAAAATCAGCGTTTGTTAGCCAGTGCGCTGAAAAATCGGGTTAAATACAATAAGCCGAACAATAAGCATACAATAAGCCAAACCACGTCCATTTGGCTGGTGTAACGGCTAACCAATGTGTAGCGGCGGACGCTACGACGGCTGAGGTGCTTGTAGCGCCCCCGACATCCTTGGTTGACGAGTATTTCTTAGCATCAGGTTTTGTGGTTTTGATGACTTCTTACGTTCAATAACACAGCATGGGCTACAGTCCCGGCTTGGGGGATGGAGCGTCGGTGTCCTATTCTAGGCCTAACCTTAATGCTACCGGTAATTACACTGCCACCAACGGTGGATTAATTTTAATTGCTTAAACGAAGTATAAAGCTAAAATGGGCTTCATAATGATTTACACTTAAAAACAATTAATCGTACTAGGGAACAAACCTGAGGTTTAAAAACTCTTGGTTTTTATTTTAAAACATCAGAATAATAAAAATAACACTTTTACATTTAGTTCACTAGTTCAGCTTTTGACAAGTTTGGCAAAAACAAATAAATCAAGAATTTACCTTAGAAATTCACTTGGATACAAGAACAACGATGTTTGTTCTTAAACACTTAATTTAGACAAGAAAAAGCATTTTTATCTTGGGTTCCTATCCAGGAATACCCAGCAAGCTGAACCGCGTCCGCTAAGTTACAACTATATTTGACAACTGTAGTTTTCAAGTCGTCCCACAGTTATTTTTCCTCGCTAGGATCAAACCGTCCCTTTGTTTACATTTAAGAAATGAACAAAGAATGAAGCTGGCTTTTTTTAGGAAGAGATGCCTACTCTAACATTATGGTGGTAAAGACCATCAATGCCGATAAGGCTTACCAACCATAAAGACTCCAAGCTAGAGGTTAATTTAAGTTAGACTATGAATTTAGAATTGGGGGGTCTTAAAGATAAACTTCTAAAGTTAAACTAGTTTACTTACAACCACTACCATTTTGCCCGGCATGGCAACCACGGACGTGACATCTCCACACCCGACCGGCGTGACCCTTCTAGCTTGAGAGATCTGTGAGCTGTGCTGACTGAGCTGGTCTGTTGGGGCTTTTTATGCTGGAGAGGGGGGGAAGCGCGGACGTCAAGGATAGCTGCGGGGGTCTGATTGGCTGAGGGCCTGGAGAACAATGGAAAGTGGGAGGAGAAGTCTGTATCGCAAAGGGTTTGGGTGCAGAGCCGTTTGAAGGAGTAGGGACATGCAAGACGGAAAAGACAGGCCTGTTTTGAGTTTTACTCAATTGAACATTGGGAAATAGGCCTTTACTTTGTATTATTGGCTATGGATTGAATATTTACATGTTTGCAACGTGAATAGGCTCTTGTTAAAGCTTAATACTTGGCTTTGGGTAATGCAGAGAGCATTACTATTAAATTTCATAAGCTTTAACTGAAAACTGCAGTGTTACACACCACAACTAGTTTTGGCTGGGGGGGGGGGGGGAATTGAGGATTCGAAGTTTTTAAGCACAGTTTGACTTTCGGATTGCATGGAAACAGATCTTTTATAAATATCTTTTGGGTTTTTAATAGTAGAGCAAGCTAGTAGCAACATTCGGATGGGTCAGTCAGGTTTTGTAGAGAATTAAAGCAAAACATATATACACAAAAATTCGTGTCCGGTGATTGCCGATGTCTGTATATTTTGGACTAATGGTAGCATTTTGGGGGCAAAAGATTATTATTAATAAAGCATAAAAAGGGTAAATAGATTAGCTTATAGAATGCTATAACGCATTTAAGTTTAAGTAGAATAAATAACTTCAAAGTTAAAGGACAGAGGAAGCTCCTCCTCTAAAACACTAATGTTTTCGGCTTTATGCCTAAGTGAAAATAAAAAGTAAATACAAATTTTTACAAGTGGCGAAAATGGTGTCTCGTGCGCTACGGTGATTTTACGGCTTCAGTTTCGTGAGTTTTTCTAAATGCTGTAGAATGACTTCTAGATGGAATTTTCGTGTTCTGTTTGCGGGGGGAAACAGATAAAGTTCGTGGCTATTAAGAGCCGTTTAGATGAGACGGATTGGTCCATTTTCTTGGGAGATACAGGCGTTTGAAATTTGGGGTTTTTCCCCGGCCGAGGCATTTGGGCGCTCAAAGAAAAAAAAAATTTCTTCGTTTGGCAAAACGAAGGTTTTTCGGCGGTC
>JAHWFP010198121.1:126-15674 GCA_023313725.1 Lithobius niger
AGGACGCGTCCGTCTAACTCCCACCCATACCCAACCACAAACTTGAGATTACCAGCTTCATCTCCCCCTCTGCAAACTAAAATGGAATGATCTTCATTCATATTGATATACTGGTTACCACAACAATTTTCACAAATACAAATTAAATAACACAAAAAACGTTTTAATTAAAAACGAGTTAGCTTGAAGTCCCAACCGTGGTATAAATTAGTTGTTGGTGAGAAAGTCACGGTTACCGAGTATTATACCACGGCTGAGGTGATTGGCCCACGAGTGGACAAAAACCCTCTCGTGATGTGCAGTCGATGGACTTGCCCACTCTCGGACCAGTTCTCGCAGCCGTGGTATAGGCCTAATACACAGTGACCGTGACTTTCTCACCGATAACTATTACTAAAGTGTTGAAAGGTTTTTTCTCAGCCAATGTTATTTCTGAAATGCTCTAATGTGATTTTTAGCAAAAAACGAATGTGTGTGTGTGTAAAATGTAAACACATGTGAAGAAAATGTATCCTACAGTAAAGGAAAACGTAACCTAACCTAACCTAATCTACAGTATGAAAAACATTGTCTAATGGTCTTTAATTCTTCTGTTTTTATTTAGGAGTGTTATTAGTAAAGCACTTTATTTATCTATTACGAGGGGTGTCCTTTATTAAAAAAATACAAAATATAAACACAACGAAAAGTTCATCTAAAGCAAAGTAATGGTCTCTTTGAAATACCACTCAATTTTTAACCCTCCTTTATAGACGAAGCGGGGAAAAGTTCAGTGATGGGGGAAAATCAAGAAATTCGAATCGGGAATCCTCCAATCGTATTGAGGGTAGCAATATTTTACAGAATAGGTCAGCAAAAATTCCTCACAAATACTCTTGCACTGTACCGATTACATCGGTGGAATGTAGATTCAGTTTTTTTTCTTTCCGAAAATTAGGTTTTCTGTTTAGATTTATATTTTTGGATGCCAAAAAGTTGACTCAAACAAGTTTTAAAAAGCTTAAACAAGATTTAAAAACGGAGGAAAAAGGGCTACAAAGACATCAAGACCAAAAGCAAATTTTAATTTTCGAAATGCATTTGATGTCTTGGTCACACACAAAAAAAAACACGCTAAAATAGATAAGTCAAAAGCCTTAAGAAGTGGGGTTGGCTAAAAAGAATCCACCATCTTAGATTCCTCTTAGCCAGCTGAAGTGAAGCTGGTGGATTCTTCTTAGCAAGCCCCACTTGTGGAACCAAGCATCCAATGCACTCCGAAAATTAAAATTTGCTGTTCGATTTGATGTCTATGTGACTCTTTTTCCGCCTACCAGGAGGAATTTTTTAATCTTGTTTACCCTCGGCCGCAAATTAATTGACATTTTATTTAAAAAATCTTGAATTGAGACAAATTTCGCGTTATTGGTTTTTAAAGGGCCTCTCCGCTTACTAACTTTATCATCTCAACACAAGAATGAAAATAACTAAACCCATAGCTCCGAAAGATAATTTCGTGGGGGTTCTCTGGGCACCCTAGTAAGGAAGAGCTGAGGGGTTAGCGTTGTTGCCACCATACTAAGAGCACACGAGATCGAGTAAGACCCACGTACAAAATGCGATCCTAAAACAAATAACAAATGTTATAACAAATGTTATGCCGGTCCAAAATGGTTAAGTGCATTAAGGTTTACAACAGGTTTTTGGGGGTTGGGGGGGAAGTAGGCCGAGTTCGTCGGCTGACGTTTTAGCTGAAAAAGAGTACCAGTTGCGTGATGTACAGCAACCAGCACAACAAGAGACAAGGAAATCAGCTAAAGTTACCAGACGTACGTATGTACATCTGGCAACTCTACAAGCTTTTAATTTTAACGCATTGATAGTTTTGAGTTATTAATGAGGAAGTTGAGCTCATAAAAATGTTGAACAGTTTTAATAACGTGGAAAAACCCTAGCACAAACACGTAACTAAAAGTAATAGCCACACCCACAGCCACCTACAGTAAATGCCGGATCAGATCAAGACAAATTAGGCGCGTAAAATCAACCATTGACATAGAAAGAAGTGCAAGTTTGCTAGGTGCTGCCATCTCTACACCAAGCGGCGAAATTTCAAACTAACCGACCAGGGTTCCAAATACTGTCAACAGATGACGCCACTTGGCAAACTTGCCGCGTCGTTATTTGATTCGCCGTTTTGCGGAGCATTGAGGGAGCCAAAGATGACTGTAGGTGGCTGTGCCACACCACACCTTCTGTTCGCTTCCTTGGCTTCGTCTCGCTTTGCTCTAGAAGATAGCTTCACGACAGCGTTTGTGTCGCTTCGCTCGAGGAGAAGTCTTTTTGACATTCGTGTACATACTAACAGGCAAAATAAGGTACACTCCAGAAGAACTGGACCCATAAATACGTCAGTCTTACATTCAGTTCATTTATTTAAAACCTAATAAATGCTGACTGCAGCCCTGATTTTCTCCTTCGAGCCCCTCCTCCCCCCCAGCTTAGTAAACATCCACCATGCACACTGGTAAGGTCACCTGCTCCCCCCCCCCTGTTCCCCCACCATCCTGGACCCACCAGGAGCGTGAGCTTTTTATTAACGTGTTTCAATATTACATAGGTTTTCTTTCGCCTATTTTTCCTTTTACGTCCTGTCTGTACGATCTAGTGTTGTTGTGCAGTCATTCAATTAGATCCCATTATATCTCATTTTTTAATTGTCTCATTAGATCACATTAGATCCCATTTTTTTAATTGTCCCGTTCTCTTCACTTCGCTCTCTGGATCTCGTCAACACCCCCCCCCCCCACGCACACACACTTTACATGGGTTGTCTAGTCTTTCACTTTTTTTTCACTTCTAGTTTTTAGAATTTTTATTTGACATCTTACTCTGTACGCTTTAGTGTTTTGGCTTTCATTCAATTGGGTCCCGTTTTTCCATTGGACCCGTTGCTGATGGATGCTGTGAAGAGAGTATTTTTGCATGTCTTCTTATTTACAGCTTCGTTTCTGTTCGTTGTTATTCATAAGGCTTCTTTAATATTTCAATTTCAAAAGTTTACGTTTATGATAATAATGTGTTCGCAAGGCTTAACAATGTAACTACCTAATGAGATCTAATAGCAGCTACCTAATGTAAGACGAATATCATTTTTCAAGATAGGACGGGATGCCTATTTTTTTTTCGTGAACAGTTCAGATAGGCGGGATGGTGATGAGAGTGTTTAAATTGACTTTGTTGCTGATCTTGTATTGCTGTAGTTAGGTTAGGTTAGGTCAGGTTAGGTCAGGTTAGGTTAGGTTAGGTGAATTAAGTCGGATTAAACGGATTTTCTTCTGGACTTAGCTGAGCTGCACGAAGAACTATATAACGAGTTATGCTGAACTGTTTGCTGAAAAAATTATGCGGACGGGATTCGAACTGAAGATTTGTTGATTGGGATACTAAAACTATACCATTTAGCCACTGAATCGATGCTAATAGTTCATTAAAAAATGTATAGGTTTATAATTTCTTTTTACGAGCAGTGGCCAGACGCCAGGCTTTCGTTTCCACACTAGCGTCAGACAACTTACCAGTATTTCAAGATATAGTTATCGTTATCAAGAACCAAAACTGGCAAAAGGGACCGCCAAGTTCCGAATGGTTCGGGCCTTCACAGGAGTGATATCAACACACCAAAAATTCACCAAGTTACTCGCACCGACTAATAGTTCGAAGGTTAATAGAAAACTAGAATATTGCTACTTTCGGTAGCAATTTTCAAGTTTTAATTTAACGTTCAAAGTATTTTTCGGTGCGATTAACTTGGCGAATGTTTTAGTGTGTTAATATCACTCCTTTAATGGGCCGTTGAACCGTTCGGAACTTGGGAGTCTCTTTTGGTTTTTGATATGATATCACTTCTTTTTTTAATTTTGTATTAGCTTCAACTCAACTAGCCTGCAGATGTGTAATAAAGTGCCACATCAACAATACCTTGAATGTCCCTTTTTATTCCAATATTTAATTTATATTATTGTTTGAGAGGCCAAACCTTTCTGAACGTAGTTGCCCATTTATCAGCTTTTTTTTTAAGTTTTTTTTTAATTTTATTTTCTTCATAACGCTCTTTGTGAGGCTGAACCATTCTCAACTTGGTGGCTTCTTTACCAGTTTTTGGCTTTATTTTGACATTTTGTTTTCCGTGAATTGGGCGTAGACACAATTAGTATGGCGACGTTGTTTAGATTTGTGACAACAAACTAGCGTGTGCGCACGTCAGTATACACGTTATCATTAACCGAATTTTGACCGTCCAATCAGAGACGAGGCCGACAATACTAACAATGGTTATAACAATACTTTCATACTTTTGCCAGGCCTTTCCCGGTACACCCTCAGTCTGTCTGTCCAGTAACTGTGAGTTGGAATTCACCAACCGATCTCCCCTGGGATCCGTCTGAATACACGACCGCCTTGACGAAATGCAGAAATTATAGTGCCCCTGGTCTTGATAGTTTCATATAGTAGCCTCCGCAGCCTAGCTCCCGAGTCCTCTAGAGATTGCGTACCTCTTTTTCAATCCCCTTTTGAAGGTGCCCCCGTTCCAGAATCATGGCTGTTCACTATTGTTGTTCCTGTCCTAAAGGCCGGGTCCGTCAGGTCTATCCTGATCAGTTACCGTCCTATTTCCCTCCTCTCCAATCTTAGAAAAGTGTATTAACGGATGTTAGTCGGGCGCCTTGAGTGTTCAGCACCACAGCTGTCACGCTCCCATCCAATTCGGCTATTGTGCCATTCGGAAGGCACAGGACGCCATTATGTTTCTCTTGTCTGGGATACACGAGGCCTGGGTACATGGTCAGGCAGTGGTCGCCGTGTTCCTGGACATTAAAGCAGCGTATGATACGTTCAGCGTTGGATTGGGTTGGGAGCAGCATGACTTAGGTCTGTGTGGGCTCGAGGGTTGTCTCAGCTATTTTTGCGCTTTTTAGAAAAGAGCGGAAATTCGTAACCAAAGTGAATGGTTTTTGGTCTCGTGTGGCCAGCTCGGATCGTGGTCTTCGGTAGTGAGCTCATTGAGCCCTGCCTTGTTTGCTGTGGCGATTAATGACATTCTCCTTGAAATTGGCCTGTCATCTAATATAGTCTGCTATGCAGATGACATTGCTCTTTGGTTTGTGGGCAATGATTTGGATGAGTGCAGCATGTGCGCACAGGGCATTGTTGCTCGGGTCTCTTCCCGCCTCTCCGAGAGAGGGTTACTTTTAGCCTCTGTCAAGATGGAGCTAAAAGTCGAGCGACCTGTCCGCGACCTGTCTGTTTGGTGCCGGACCACAGTGTCTCCCCAAGTTGAAGAAGGTCTACACAGAAGTCCTTCGTCAGGTACCTCGGAGTCGTCCCTGATGAGCGGTTTGAGTGAAACCTTCACGTGTGAGGGCTGAAGGAGAAGGTGAGGGCAGGTGCCTCGTTCTGGCCTGTCAGGATTGAAGGTATCACCAGAGGATCCGTGATGGCTGTGTACAGAAACTTTATCTGCTCCCTTCTGGACTATCACCTGCCTGGCTTGTGTCCAGCTAGGCATCATACTCGGTTCCTTCAAATGCTTGTCTGCACATTGTTACCGGCTGCCTTGACTCAACCCTAGTGCGGGCTACAAACCATCACTTTGCATTCTAGTGGAAGAGTTGTTGGTTGCGTTGTGGATTAGGAACATCAGTAGGGGTATCGACGACCCCGTTGGGAGGGTCATTGCGGACTATTGTAGCTTGGGCCCTGCGGCCCGTTGTGCCCTTGACGTGCCTGGGTATGGTGCACCTCTGCTCTTGCAGCTGTCTCCCTATAGACCACAGTGTTACCAGTGTTCGCCCCTTCTGTCCCTGGGCCTGGTGTCCTGGACAGTCTTCGGTGTTTGATTCGATGACCACCAGCTGTGACGTTTACTGTGATGCATCCTTCTACCATGCTATGTGGATGGGTGGGTTAGATGTGGCAATTCCGGCGCTAAAAGTGCTTCGTAGCCCGAGTTTTGAGTCGGTCTCCTCTAGCACTGAGTGTGAGCTTTGCGCCATTTCTATTGCCCTTGACGAGGCTCTGGACCTCGCTCTGCCGTCGTTTTCGGTTATTTCCGACTCCATGTCTGTGATTCGCTGCTCCAGCGTGCTATCGCTGTGTTAGATCTGCGTGACCCTCAAGTGTACACTGTTTTCAGGAGGCTGTGGGCAGCTGCACAAGGTGTAGGGTTGGTCACTCTTCGATGGGTGAGGGGGCACGCAGGCTCTACTGGCCACAAGCAGGCTGATGGCCTCTCTAGGCAAGCAGCCAGCATAGGGCCTGCCCGAGTGTCCCTGCTCCAGTCTTCTCGGACTAAGAGGCCGATCCTTTGAGCTTGGTTTCTCAAAGTGTGCAGCGATGAGTGGCGGTTCGTAATCACCGGACGCGGCCTGCATTCACTTCAGCTGCAGTGCAATCTGGCTTCGATTGCCGGTATCCTGCCTTACTGGGCTGCGAGAATCGTGTCTCGTCTTTGTACCAGACAATCGTTGCTCTGGGCTGATCAGTATGGACTTGGGTATAGACTCCTCATCTGTACCGAGTATACGGTCGAATATACGCGTGAGCATTTTCTCCTTTTCTGCCGTGCTCTTCGACACCCCATGGCTTTTTTGGTAGACTACCTACGCGTTTACCCGACAGTGGATAGTCTCTTGTAACTCTTTGGGAGCAGCCCTCTTCGCAGGAGGTTTTCCAAGGCAACTGGGGTTCCCTTGTGATCTTGTTAGGGTGTGTTCTCTCCCGTCTCCTCCCCTACACGCAGCTCGTAGATCATTGTGCAAGAGGAGTCAGAATGGGCAGTGAAGAAGAGCAGAGAAAACATTTTGTGGCTGGCAGTGTGGTTGACAGCGTAGTGTTGTGCTGCAGATTTGTTCTAATTTTTGGTCGCTCTTGCGTGCCGCAGCCAATACCAGTCGAAATGTGAAGGGTGGCCACGGTTGGTCTGGTACACGGTGGGAATTTTTCATGTACGTGGTGGTGATGTCGTTTGCCGAGCATGTAATTTTAATGGTTTGTACTTGTGCGCAGTAGTGTGTGCTCTGCAGTGTGATGGGTGGAGTAGTCGATAGCTTGTTTTGTGCATGGTGATGTGTGCCGTCGCCACTCGTTCAAGTGCTTGATGCCTGCGGGTGTGTGAAGTGGAGGGTGGGAATTGGAAACTTGGGAATTCCAGCTTTATTTGTGCTGGTTCTTCTTTGGCCTTATGTTCTCATGTTATATGTTTAATTTTTGTAGTTGGGCAACAGGCCACAAGCACAGCTACAGGCCACGGCTCACAGGCAATAAATTCAACTCAATTCACTTCGAAGCTTCCAAGGCGAAAAAAAAGATGGTCAACAATCGCTGACGCAATGTATTGTTGCGTGATTGTTGCGAGAGGTGCTTTATCACTAACATCACGGTTATGTGCGCGTTATTGCACGATAAAATAGGCCTATTAAACGTCCGGATTAATTTGTTTTCTTCCGACACATTTCTCATATTTCTAGACTTCTACTTTTAGAGGAGTAAATGGACAAGCAAGCAAGGAAGCACACTGCATCTTTTTAGTGATGAGGACTAGTTACATCGCTTCCTTCGCTCGCTCCAGGAGGTCCCTTATAGATAAAGTCTCTATTTAAAGATAAGGTCTCTTTAAATAAAGTTTAGAAAACTAGGTATTTTGTCACTATTCATCTGCAAGTGCCATCCCATACTTGTAATTCCGTGTCTGTTGGATCTCACTCAAGGACATTCTTGTTGTAAATTTTAATGCTTCTGCTCATAAACAAACTTTATGGCCTATAAAATATGATTGCTCCTGTATTAATGTCATTCCGTAGTTGTAATGTTAGCATTCAACTACGCTCAGCCTGTCGTATCTTTTTTCCTGGGGCCAATGACCTTTTTTCCGATGTAGAAAGTCGCCTATTATCACTAGTGAATATCTCGTAGCCTACTAGCCTAATTGTATTTAGGAAAAAAGTTCTATTTCCGATAACAAACGCTGATTTTAGCTCGCTTTGATCACTCAGTCAGCGCAAACCTTTCTCAGAAACGTGAATAAATCAATGCAACTTGAGCTAGCTGCATTCTTACTCTAATTTTGTATAGAATATAATAGTTGTTTACTACCCATTTCAAATGTTACTTTGGCTTACTCGTTCCAACGTTTGTTTCTCTTAGTGCCACTAAGAAGAAAGTCGTTTTCCCCATGAATTATCCAAAATAGGCCGAAACATGAGAAGGCAGAAAGAAAGTGGTTCGACCCGCAATCAGGCCCAGGTCTCGGCACGTGAAATCTTGCTGCTGTACTCAAATGTTTTTACAGTTTTTTACTTTAAAACACGATGTGTCTGTTTGGTTTATCCTGCTTGGGTAAACAACATCGCTCAGTGGAAAATTGTAAAAACCATACTTTTAGTGTGCTTAGTACACCCTGCAGATTAAGTAATTTAGGGTTCTTGACACTCCTTGAAAACCTGGAAATGTCGTTGAAATTAAAAAATGAAATACCAGTCCTGAAGTCATGGATATGAAACCTTGAAAACGTGATGTATGCATCAACAGGATGACCGGAAAGAAGACGACTTGACTAGAATAATGTTGAAAAATGTATCCCGGAAAGTAGGCAAAATGTGTAGCCTATATTATACACTGTGTTATTCTTACAATAATTTTGAAAGTTGCGATATGGTCTTAATTGTATTTACGTGTCTAATGGTTGAATACAGCAGTAAGGTTTCACGTGGACTAAACAGTACAGGGACACTGCGGTTTGAGCCTTTTCGGCTAACTCCGGAACCAGTTACTCCCGCATGCGCGGTAGAGGGTACGAGTGGCAAGAAGCGCAGCGCGGCTGTAGCACTGCTTTGGCTGTGTATAAAGGTTTTAGTGGGCTCTTTCAAATGAGCTAAGAACCAGCTTTCTACGGCAAATGGTTTAGTCTGCAGACATCATTGTATAAACGTGTCCAAAGTCCATCGTATAAGACAAAAATGAAACTCACGATTCCAGCTAAAGCCCCAAATCTCCAATGTGACAAATCGGAAATTAATAAAACCAAGTTCCACAAAACTCACATACCAAATTTCAGTGGAAAGTGTTGAAAGACAGCGGAGAAATTAAGCATCGAAATTTTAGCTTTAACATGGGAGACCGAGGTCAAACATTACTGTAAAAGCTGCCTTTACTAATTTAGGCTTAAAAATTGTTCAACCTGCAAGGATTCCGCCTCGGAAGATTTCATTAGGTTGCCATGGAAAGTCTTTCTCTTCCGAGGTGGTGGTGGTGGTAGTGGTGGGGGTGGGGGTGGGGGCGTAACCATAGTCCATAAATCAGAAAAACAAGTAACAAAATAAAAATAGGGAGGTAAAAAAAATCAAAGGTTGCATAAATTGGTTGTACAATTTTTTTTTAGAGGAACCGGGAGAAGACATCAGGCTAGAGGATACAAACTTCTGCGTTAATTCAGAAGTTGTGACAATTATCGTTTGTCATCGTTAATAAAAATATAAAAAAAAGTCTGTACTATCCCCCCGCCATTCTCAACTTGTTCACAGGAATTCCATAAAAATGAACATGGTATAATAGGTGGCTCGAGGTGGCAGTTCTAATGACCTTGGAGTAGCCTTTCAAGGACATCGCGACGGTGTAAATTGGAAAATTGTAGGGTAACGTAAGCCTGTACACTAAAGCACAAAACTAAAAAGGAGAAGAATAACAGGATTTACAGGCTATCATAGTCTGCGCCAAAAACTGCACTTCGCATGCAGGCACATGACTGTGAGACTACAGTATTGTATGCCACCTGTGTACTGCAGTGCATTTTTTACGGCTAACTTTGATCGCCTGTAATCCTACGATTGTGTCCGATTTGCATTCAGTTGCTTTTCTTAGCATAGTCTTAGGACGTGTTTACGCAATGAGACCTTCTCGCTCTCCGAACGCCATTTGTTAAGCAACCGTTACTTATTTATGATTATTTTCCCGTTTCTGTTAAATGAATGCGGTAATAGGCAACAAATTAAATGTATTATAAATAACAACACGGATAAAGAACAAAGTGCAACGTTCATTTTAAACATAGGTACAACATTGTTGCCGTTTCACGCTGTTCCAAAATTTGCTATTCTCGCTGAAAAAAAACAGCTTCTAGCAGTGATCCAACGACGGCAGAATAAATAGCTTTTCGCAGCGATAATTCAAAATCCAACATGGCGTCCATTTTTGGGTTGTCGAATCGAAGACAAATCATCGAATACCGGCATTCAGAAATGTGTCCGTCGTCTTGTACATCAGTAAAAATAGTTTTCTAGTTGTCATAAATCGACGCTGTCATGTTGCACCCTTCGTACGTCGTTTCGTGAGGCACGAGGAGGATATTTGCGTCCGCGTTGTTGCCATGGTTACTACGTATAGACGACTTGAAAGCCACATTCTTTGGTAAAGGCGAGAAGCAGCCAGCAGATTTAGTAAGCGACCATTATTGTCGTTGCCTAAACCAGCCCTTACATCACTTTACAAATTTTCAATTTACACCACTTTCTGCGACGTGTTGTGCTAAATTTGACATCGCGATCACCTTGAAGGGACATCGTGATTACCAATGTATGTCCCACGAAACTTAAAGTGTCCGCGGCCTATCTTGAGTTCGCCCCAGAACGACACAGATAATCAATTGTATGCTTTTAGTAGCAGAGCGCCTTGTTGATATCCAAGATGGTTACAAAAACAATGGCGGCCGTCGACTAACGCCGCCCCTTCCAGGAACACGTAGCCGCTCATAAATACCTGAGGACTCAAGACAGGCCGCAGACACTATAGTATATGCAGGTGAATATTTGATTTGCATTATGACATGTGGGAGGGAAGGTATGCCCCCTCCCCTTCCGTGGTTCCCTTTCTCTCGCCCCAGCCCACAGAACAACGATAACAGCAATATCAGCAATCTTAAAAATATCGTGTAAGAAACTTAAACGGTTTTCGTGTATTTCGCTGGTTTGTGTCGTCAAGGCCGAGTTCATTAATTTCCTTTTTCTTTTCGTCACGTTGGACTACACTGGCAAGCCCCAACGTAGCTTTTATGATCACGTAGGTAGGTGCGCGCCTCCTCATCCTCGGAGATGAAAAAAAACAAAAACGTATGCAGATCGGGTTTTGAAATCCGGCCTTTTTTATGAGCAGTTCTGCAGGAAATGAAATTGGAAACCTGTTCTCTCTCTCAGTTTTAAACTTTACAACAGAGTGTTGGCATCATACAGAGAACCACGATAAGTTTTAGGTACTTTGTAACAATAAGTTAAATGTCTCTGGCTCCAACCACTGACGCACTTGAATGGTGAATTATAAGGTTTCGTACATAAGATGCATTCATCGCACTATATTGCATGCTGTATCATCATCAAGTAGCTCGCGTTACACGTAAGCCATTTACCGTATTTGCATAATTATTAATATATTAGGTGAAGACATTTCATACCGAACTCCCCTTTCTGTGATTTGCTGTTATATTTTCCGGAGAGGTGTTTTTAGTCTTCTATACAGCCGTACCGGCTGAGAAGACTATTTGCAACGACTTTGTCCGTCCGTCAGTCCGTCCGTCGCTTTTTTCAACTTCGCAACGGTACCAGATAGAGACGACCACTGTTTACAACGTTAGATCCAGTATCAAAAGTTAGTTAAATAACATGGCAAATTAAAACATCGTTACCTCCTTATAGCTAATAGACTTCTTCGACGTAACTAAATTAAATAATAACAGTTCATCGTCGAATTGAAATCCTAAGGATTTGTGTTAACGCAGCCGTAAAAACAAAATCATTTTAGCTTCGTTTAAAAGAGTCTTGTCGCATTGTTGCATGAATGAATAGGCTTCCGGTCGAACCATTAGGCCTATCTGCTATACTTACGAAACTAAAACTGCCGTTAAAAAAATGAGGCCTAAAAAATAAAAATTAGGTCTATAATAACGTTACCATGGCAACGTCAAGTTGCTACGAGTCGCTGCTGGCTTTCTCAACAGCGTCTCTCCTGTCCCTTCCCTACTACCACTGATCTATATAGGCTATGTCGCGCATTAAGTTGTAACACTGTAACTGTGTGTCCGGAGGCATACCGTGTTGCAAAAATGAATAGGCTTTCTGTATACAATCCAAATCTCCGGTAGTTGCTACTTATGAAATTAAAGTTGTAAATTAGGCCTAAACGCTGACAATTACGCCTAAAATGTAAAATAAGCTTAAAAGCTAACACATTTTTAACGGGAAATTCTGATGGTTACTGCTTTTAGATTATATGATAGAGATAGCTGTTGCAATGCGTGATAGAGAATGTGCCTCACTATTGGTAGTGGCAGAACTGAACAGAAGACCGGATGCGACTAGGTAGTCGCTGTAGCCGCTTGTTTTTTTTCGGAAAGTGCACATCGCCTTGCCTATTTGTCTTGAACAACAGCTATTTGCACGGAATTCGCTATATTTGTAAATGGCTCCGTCGATAATAGTAAGGGCGGATTTACTCAACGACTCGTTTTCACCATCTCGCAGCTAGAAGCTAGAAATCATCTGAAATTCCAACATGGCGGCGGTTTTAGCTCTGCCAGCTCGCATTGAAAGCAGTCAATACACGAGTTCAGAAACGGCTGGGGAGCTCGTTTCGTCAGGATGAATTCTTTATTTTATTGTCACTGATTACAAGACGGCGAGCATTTACTCAAACAATGTCGGATTCAGCTAATGTAGGTAGCGTTGTTACCACGGCAACGACGCAGTTGCCATCGCGGTTAAATTCTAGCTGCGAGAATGCAAAGGCTAGTCGTTGCGTAAACGCGCCCATATACCTCCAAGATGCTAAAAACTTGGCTTCCAATTTCTACTTGTCGCGTTGTTGGTGCAGTAGATGACGCACAGTCTATACGAATATGATGTTAGATTTATTTTCAGAGATTTAGTAATGTAAGTATTTTTCGAGTGTAAGCGATTAAGAGGAGAGTATTTATCAAATGTTGTCCAAGCAGGTAGAAAATTGCATCACGTGGCTAGTCAGAGACAGTTACAAAAACAAACTGCCCTCTAAATTTCCTACAGCCGGTCCGTTGGGGAAAGAGTGGCGATAAGCATCTTATTATGATATTTTGGTTGGTCGCTGACAGGGTTTTATTTTGTGCGCGGCGTATCTTGAGTCCTGCACGTAATTTATGATCGGCTAAGTCTTCCTGCAGGGGGCGGCTTTAATCGACGGCCGCCATTGTTTTTGAACTGGCAGCAACCTTTCCACCACCATGTTAGGCTAATTTCAATACGGTTTGCGAACATTGTCTTCTACAAAATGCACGGATTAACATAAGATGGGTGTATAGGGTGTACATCAAAACAAGCACGACAACAATAAGACGCGGGCTATTAAAGGCACTGTCCTCGAATGACACTCGGCTTGCCAACACGGTAGCCGGGAAGAGGTGGTGGTGTTATCCCATTTGTGTGTTGGTTACTCTAACCATACTCATTGCTTCTTGTTGATTGGGGTTATCCCTCCTGAATCTCATTCGTGTCACCGGCTACTCCCGGTCCGTCACTTACTTCATAATTGTCACCATCTTGAAGGTGTTCGCCCCCATTTCCTCCTTCCGCGAGACATGGCGTGTCAATTGGGTGATCATTCTGTCCTGCTGGACGGGGTTTTTCAAATTTTGCAGGATGTACTGGTATACGATAAGATCTAGATTTTCGAGTTTGTTAAAAATTCCTGTGATGTTTGGCGCCGTGGCAACACGGTCCATGACTCTGACTGAGGTTGGTTCAAATTACCTAGCTGTTGATGCACCATAAAGCCTCAATCTTCCACATTATAAAGATACAAGATAGGGATAATGAGCCATAGCAGCAAGTAAGCTGAAACTTAAGTTTAAGGTCAGTTTTAGTAACCTAGTAGCCTTAGAACGACCAACAGAGGTATCACTAGACCCCTTCCCCCCCCCCCCCCCCACAACACAAGTGGTATTTCGCAAAATTGTATCAGAAAAAAAAATTTTGCTAACAGCCAATTTTGGACATAGTTGGACATTGATGGTGTGTTGTGGGTAATTATCTAGAATAACTACTATGCAAGCTAGCGACTTAATTCAACTACCTATCGATTCCTTTTGTCGTAAAACGTGCGAAAATCATAACGAAAACGTGTGCAAACCCTTATTTATTTTTAAAAAAAATTATTAAAACACGATAAAACGCTACTCACAACACGCTAGAAGCTACTAGAAGCGGCCGCTATTCAACGCGATGACACCGCAACATAGAAAACCTGATTTCGAGCAGACCATCGGCAAACGGAAATTACCTTCATTTGCGACGCAATAGCTGAAGCAGACGAGAATTTTATGCTTATATTTTATTTTTATATCAATATTTCTTTTCAGTATGAAACACGGTCCGGGGCGCGCTTCGCGCGCACCATTATATACATCGAGAATTTGTGTAATCAGATATAGTATGACGCACGCATTTGTGAAACAAGGAACAAATTATGTCACTTCCTTGTTTCACAAATGCTTGCGTCAAACTTTTTCTGATTACACCAATTCTCGATGTGTATAATAATGCGCGCGAAGCGCGCCCCTGCGTACTGTGATTCCGGCCCCAAATATCACCGTCTGCCTTGGAAAGAGATAATTTTCATTTAGTAAAGTTGTGGGCGAAATCAGGTTTTCTATGTTGCGGTATCATCGCGTTGAATTGCGGCCGCTTCTAGCTTGTTGTCAGTAGCGTTTTAACGTGTTTTAATATTTTTTCTTAAATAAATAAGCGTTTGCGCACGTTGTGGTTATGATTTTCGCCCGTTTTACAACGAAAGGAATCGATAGGTAGGTGAATTAAGTCGCTAGCTTGCAAAGCAGTTATTCTAGATAATTACCGTATTGTGAACATTTCGAAAGACTTTTGACTTGATCGATGTTTTTCCCCCGAAATTTAGGCTTTGTGAAACTTTGCTGTAGGGCGGTTTTTAATTTAACATGAAAGTAAGCCACAGCCCTCAGTTTGATAAAACAAAAATGGTTTTATAACATAACTTGTATTTTCCCACGTGATATGGACTATTTATACATAATTTTCCAAACAATTTTCCTACATACATTTGTTAAAATTTTTTGTTTTTGTTTTGATAACTAAGATTTGTGAAGTTTTGCGCATATACGGTTTTTGATACAAAATGAACGTAAGCAACAACTTTCTATTTTTATAAAAACCTGATTTTTTTTTTTTAATATCATGTCACTTGATAATTAGTCTCTTTAAGTGACATCCAATAAAATTTATGAAACTACAGTTTGACTATTTTGTTCAGCTAATTAGGAGGGGGTCACTCGATACCCCCTGATGGCCGTCAAATTATAAAAAAAAATTACATTGACCATTCTAAGGCTAGTCAATCATTCCAGGTTGAAGGTATAAATCACTGTTGAAATATCCACCAGTTCGCAACATCTTTCACAAACTTTGCTCAAGCTACCATTGCGGATATTACTAGTACTATCTTACATCATAAACCAAAGT
>JAHWFP010198128.1:0-20617 GCA_023313725.1 Lithobius niger
CTCAAAATTTTTCTTTAACCAGAAACAACATGTCAAGAAATAAAGTTGAATAATTTTTCTTTAACATATAGGCCTACACGCACATTTCACAATTATTCAGATCAGTTTGACGTTTTTTGTTTGTATTTTTCGTAACAAACAGATTTCTTTTAGCTACAAAAAAACGGTATCACCCACATAACATACTTTCGAATGTTTGCCGTTATTTAGTGTAAAATTTAACTTCTAGATGTTTGATTGACAAAGAAATTGCCAGATGCATAACCAAGTGGGGTTTTTCTGTGCATTTGGCAATTCTTTCATCACAATCCGACAGTAATACTGTTTTAAAAATCAAAATACTGAACGAAACTCAGCCATCGTGTTGCAGACTAACCTATCCTGCCTAAAGAGGCATCTAGGTCAAAACCTTGAACATTTCTTAACCTTTGCAGGGAAGACTTTCACTTCACAACGTAAACAAAAATCTAGCTGGCATAATAAAATAAATTCATACTTAAAACTTTTGTTTAAAAAGTCGAAATTTCGTCAAAAATAGGATATTTATCACCCTGGATATTTTTTAAACTATAGATTTTAAACCTTGTAATAGTTTAGTTTTCTATGTACAAATAAATGTTTACCTGCTCTGTTGACTTGATGCTTCACCGGCAAAATTAGTTTGGCAAATACTCGATAAGTGTAACAAACTCGACTTTTGAAGGGATTATTTAGGTCAGAAAAATTCTAGCTCCACGGACCCCTTTGTAACATGAGACCAGGAAATGAACTCTGAGGTGTATGGGAACTTCCTAGCGGCCATTTTACAAATCGAGGTTGGCAAAATGGGTACATAAACTGAGATTTTCTGCGTTTCAAATCAGTACTTTCCTGTTTTTTTTCCAGGAGAATGCTCCATCTCCCTAGCGAAGATATATTAGATATTTTTTGACAGGAGGCAAAATTGTTTTTTTTTTTACTAACAACTGTCTCCCTAGCTCGGATATATTAGATATTCTTTGAGAGAAGACAAATTAGGTCTTTTTACTAACAATCATGAGCAATCTAGAGGTCTTGAAAGCAAGCAGCAGCAGAAGCAGTAGTGAGTATCTATTTTACAAGATATTATTATTTTTTATTGTAATTTTAGGATATAGAGAACAGAAGCATGGGGAAGGTAACAGAGGCAGAGGTCCATCTTTTACGTGGTTTTTCGGTTTTTTAATTTCCTAAAAACCAATAAAATGTGTCAGCGAGTTCACTTTTGAAAGTCGCCAACTTAGTGTATTTACGAACATTGTTTTTATTGTGTGACTTCAGGAGCCACTGACCTTGAATTTATACTTAGGCAATGCAGTAGCTACCTGTAACGCATGGGCAGAAGAACTCCACATTTCTACAGAGTTCCAGACCAACTTTTATGATGTCACCCCTAGCCACGATTTTCGGTATCCAAGCCAACAAGTTTACAAATCGTCACTTCTACTGACTGGGCCTTATGCGTAGCATTGAACTTTAGGGAGATGCATTTTGTAATTTACGTTGTAAATAATTGTTTAAGATGTTAGAATTTACATTAAACGTTTTCGTTATGGTTTCACAACCAAGTCACGATGCACGTTTGTTTATTTAAACACCCCTAACAATTGGTAGCAATAGCGTAGGGACTAACGTAAAACTTTCAAAATGCAATTTAAAATTCCCTAACCCTCTCGTATGCTGACCAAGAAGCCGGAATAACCAACGGATGACCAAGAGGGACAACCGCTTAAAAGGATCCGACCGCACAAGCCGTGGAGAAGAAATGAACAAGCAGTGTTTTGTGAAGAGCTGCATCATGGACCCGAGAATGCAAGGCAAGTATTATGTCCCACCTACTGTCCAGTCAGTAGGAGTCCCACCAAACTTAAAGAATGTTATTTAAAGGCCAGTTTAAGACTGGAGATAAAAGGAAAGAATTTCGCCAGAAAAATATAAAGGAATTCTTAGAAGATAACGAAGGTGCTAAAACGTTAAAGGAAAATGTCGGATCAAACTAACCTAAAAATGGCAGGTTTACAAAATATCACAATGCTAGATGGCAATAATTATGCAACCTAGGCCAATGGAGTTGAGGCGTTACTGAAGCATCAAGGGATATGGAATTTAGTAATGACAGGCAAGCCTAAGCCAACTGACGCAAAAGAACTGGATAGATGGGAGTTTTCAAACGAAAGAGCAGTAGGCCTAATTCAGTTGTCAGTGGATAATGCAAAAATCCTAATACCTAAAAATTTAGCTACCGCAGCAGAAATTTGGAAGCATTTAAAGGATAGGTACGAACCCTCCAACATACTAAGGTATTTGTTGTTGCATAGAAGATTGCATGATTTAAAGAAGACTGAAGATATGTCAGTAGCAACGTATTTAGGCAAGCTACGAGCTTTATTTGAAAATATTAGCAATACTGTGAACCCTATAGATGACGAGGAAGAAGCATGTTATGCAATATTGGGATTACCCACAACTTACGATAACCTCATTACGAGTTTTATAGCCCCAATTAAAAAGGGCGAAAAATTAAAATACTCTGATTTATAGCATCTATTGATAATGCATGAGTTAAAACAAAATGCCTTTGCTAATTCATCAAATGTTAGAGAACACCTATTATGCCACACCAAGACCAAACCAGCAGAACGTCCATTCAAGAGCCAGTTTAAAGTCTAACCTAGCATCAAACCGAGGTAACCGTAGTGACATCTCTTGCTACAGATGCGGCGGGGACGGCCACAACTCCACAAGTTGCGGCACCCCAGCTAACCATGATCAACGCCGAGGAAGTGGAGGATCACGTGGTAAATGACGAGGACTGCGAAATAATTTTCGCAGAGAAACTGTAGTAAGTAACACAAATATATCATGTTTTACCTACACAAAATATGTAGGAGTGAAAGCGTATGCAACTAAAGGTGGACTGTGTTTAAAAAAAAATGCTCTTATGATAGACTCTGGATATGGGAGGTAACGCGTAAACAACGAATCATGGTTTAATGATACTTACAGTATAAAAACTTAAAAAGTTAAATGCACCACAAAAATAAATACAGTGTCAACAAACACTGAAGGTAGTGTAACTGTAAATTCTAATGGTGTAAATCTAACCATGACCAAGGTGTTAGGTGACAAGCTATGAAGGCATGCTTGAAAATAATTTTTGACGCTGATGAGTGCTTAATAATTCATAAGAAGACTGGTAAAATAGTGGCAACAGCTCCGTATATATCAGGATTATTCATAATTTTCAAACCTAAAAAAAAATCTCTGTTAAAAGCAATTCAAGAACAAGAAACAACTAAAAATCTTTCAACTCAAGTTTGCAACAACTTATTGAGCAGTCAGCAAAAAATAGACGAAGTGAAATCAATTCCTAGGGTTACTGAGCAAAACACTAACTTCGGTCAAGTGCACATTTTATCAGAAAGCGTAAATAACAGCATAAACACGGAAAAAAGTCGGACCAAATAAATGCTATTTCACGAAAAACACCTACCTCTGGCATAAGCGTTTTATGCATGTTTCTGTTCCAACCTTAAAGAAGATAGCGAAAGCTGATGTATTAAGAGATTTCAGCGCACCATCCGCTATTAAGCCTAAGCCAAATGCATGCTCGGCGTGTTTACAAGGCAACGTAAAAACAAAGCATTTTAAAACAATAGAGGCTGATGAGATACCTAACCTACTAAGCATTGTGTTTTATTATATTGGTGGGCCACTCTCGATGCCAACAATGGCAGGCTTGCACTACTTTGCAACGTTTATTGATGGTAAAAGCCTATTTATGCAAGTAGCATTCTTGAAGACAAAAATGAAGTTTTTGAAAAGCTCAAGCAGCCACTGGTCAGAAAATAAAAGTTGTTTTAATCAATCAGACTGCGGACTTGAATACAAAAACGCAAAAATGCAATAGTTCATGACCCAACATGGAATAAAGGACCAATTCTCACCCCCGTACTCAGCGCCTAGCAACGCAATAGCGGAGAGAGTGAATCTGTCAATAATGAGCCTAGTTCGTACAACCCTAGTGCAAGCAAAACTCCCCACACGTTTTTGGGGTGAACTAGTAAACACGGCAGTTTTCATAATAAACCATTGCACAAATGTTAGAAATAAATGCATGACGCCTAAGCAAATTTGGGAAGGTACTAATTATAAACCTACCGTAAAGTACTTCAGGACAATAGGATGTTTGTGTTTTACCTTGAAACCACCACTGAAGAGATCCAAATTAGGTACCCGTTGTTCTCCATGTATTATGCTTGGTTACGACCAACAAACAAGATCGTATAGACTTTACAATCTAGACAACAATAAAGTTGTAGTCAGTAGGAACGTGCGTTTCCAAGAACATATTCTGGGATCAACTAGGCTACCTAACAATGAAGATAGAAGTTGTAAAGAATTATATTCAATAATTGTTGAGTTGTCATACAATCCACCGGAGATTGAATCAAGGGTCAAACGACTTCAAGGAATTCAACCAGAAGAATTTCCAGCAACACCAACAAACAGGCCTATAGCAGCTCGAAATGGAAGTAGTCCAATTCAGTTGAGTCCAAATGCAAGCCCGACGCAAAATGCAAAATTAATCGTCAAGTACAAAACGAGTTAATTCCTCCAGCGACTGAGCCGAGATTAACAAGGAGCAGAGCTCGCAGAGAAGGTGTAGCAGTCCCAGACATCAACAACCCCAACACTTCGTTAGGGGGGATGAACTACAACAAGTTGCCACTTATGCCAAAGCTTAATAGGAAATTGTTGATGAAAATGCTGATGATTACATACTAGCGTCATATGCAACTCCAGAAGAGCCCAGGACAGTCCAGGAAGCTTTAAGTAACCGTGATAAAGACAAGTGGAAGATCGCCATGAATGAAGAATATGGTTCCCTGATCGCAAATGAAACTTGGGAGATAGTAGACTTACCGCTAGGTGCCAAAGCCACTGGATCAAAGTGGATGCTTAAAATAAAAAAATTGCAACAGGACAAATTGAACGATATAAAGCTCGTTTAGTAGCAAAAGGGTATCCACAAATTTATGGAGAAAGTTTCTTCGAAACGTACTCGCCGGTTGCCGGGTTACCTACCATAAGATTGCTACTGACAATAGCAGTACAGAGGAAATACTATGTCGACCAATACGATGTTAAAACTGCTTATTTGAACGGCTACTTGTCCGAGCGAGAAAACGTCTATGTGCTACAACCAGAGGGGTATGAAGTACCAGGCTTAGAACACAAAGTTTGCCACATCTTAATAAGTCTGTATGGCTTAAAACAGTCAGGGTTAAAATGGTACAGTAGATTTGCTGAAGAAATGAAGAAAAATGGACTAAAAAGGTTCCTATTTGATGCGTGTGTTTTCTACCTAAGAAGTGGAAAAGAAATATTAATTTTAATCGTTTATGTCGACGATATTGCAGCCATTACCTGCAGCCCACAGATGAGACTCTTGGCTAAACATATCTTAACAAAAAGCTTTCAGATAAAGCTCTAGGACCTATAAATTTTATGCTTGGAATAAAGTTTTCAAGAACTCAAGACGGATCCATGAAACTTAACCAGGCAGAATATGTGGAGAAAGTTCTACAGCCTTTTGGTATGCAAGACTGTACATCCATATCCACACCAGTCATAGCACGAGGACAATCAACGCTGGAGGTTACTGATTGTCCAGATAAAATTCCGTTAAGGGACCTAGTCGGTTCCTTGACCTACATAGCAAACGGAACCCGTCCAGATATCTCCTACGCCGTAAACAGTTTAGCTCAACATGCCTCCTCACCTACGTCGGAAGATTGGATAGCAGGCAAGCGCATACTGAGATATCTTCAAGGAACTAAAGAACAAAGCCTAATACTGTGTCCTGATGATACAGGTCTAAAAATATTCACGGACGCAAGCCACGCCGACAATGTTGCCTTAAGACGCTCGACTACAGGAGTAATGGCAACATATGCAAATGTGCCGTTTTTATGGAAGTCTAATCTTCAAAGAACTGTTTCCCTGTCAACAATGTAGAGCGAGTATAAAGCCATTTCTCATGGAGTTCAAGAATATTTGTGGACCAGAGAACTTTTAATTGAAACTGGAATAATCCCTCCACAACAAATTGAACCTGTTGCCTTTATACACTGACTCACAAAGTGCGAGATCCCACGCTCTGTGTTATCTTGAAAAATCATGTACCAAACACATAGACATTATATATCACCGTATAAAGGAACGTGTAGAAAAAAAATGTATCGGAATTTATTACGTGCCAACCAAGGACAATACTGCCGATTTATTGATGAAGCCACAACCAGGACTTCGCCACAGTTTATTGTCTAATAAAATGCATGTTTTAAATTTCAGATGATTCCTTTGTCAGGAGGGAGATTGTCAGCGAGTCCACTTTTGAATGTCGCCAATTTAGTGTATTTACTAATGTTGTCTTTATTGTGTGACTTCAGGAGCCACTGACCTTGAATTTATACTTAGGCAATGCAGTAGCTACCTGTAACGCATGGGCAGAAGAACTCCACATTTCTAGAGAGTTCCAGACCGACTTTTATGACGTCAACCCTAGCAACAATTTTCGGTATCCAAGCCAACAAGCTGACGAATCGTCACTTCTACTGACTGGGCCCCATGTGTAGCATCGAACTTTAGGGAGATGCATTTTGTAATTTATGTTGCAAATAATTTTTTAAGATGTTAGAATTTACATTTTTATGTTTTTGTCATGGGTTCACAACCAAGTCACAACCCACGTTTGTTTATTTAAACACCCCTAACAAAATGTAATGCAAGACATAAATAAATTAATCTGATTAGTTTACTTTCCGTGGACAATTTCTTACCCCCTGCAGAGGGGGGGGGGTTATTGTAGCTTTAATATTTTCAAAGTTACTAATTTTCCAAGATGGATAGGATAAGAAAATAGATTATCAGTACAAAAAACAAAAATTATGAGTGTATAGCAATTTAAACATAAAAATACATTAAAAATAGCATAGTCTAAACTGTTGGAAATGGAAAGTGCATTATCACTAAGGTTAGACTTGCCAAGGGGCACAAAGATGAAAATAGTTTTGTTTAGTTTCATATTTAAGAGATTTTAGAGAAACTCTTTGAATAGTTTTCTTTGCATTTACAAATTCAGCAATATTAAAAAACAATAGTCTTTGTCTTTCTTACAAGACCACAGTCTCGGGGAAAAAAAACGCAAAACAATTGAATTCTTGGACACTGTGTCATTCATTTCTAACAGGTGTCGAGGTAGGAACAAATGCCCTAGTTTGCCTGTCTGGCTCGTTTGAATGATCCGTTATACGAGAATGTTAGCTTAGTCTAGGGCATTTTTTAAGTCTAGGGTTTTCGTCGACAACAATTGCTTGTTACAAGACGAGCAGAAAGAATACTTTAATGCCACGAACAAACAGATTAGAAACCTAAGGGAACCAACTTTACCGAGTGACGCGGCTACGAAAAAATTTGTGCATGAAAACAGTTTCATGCTGATCAGTTTCAGCATGAAAAGCCCTTTTTAAAAAAACTATCGATTGGTTCGCTAATTCTGGTCCTCTCTTGAGCTTCGTGTGTACAAGTTCAGATTTAATTCACAAAGCAATTTTATACTGCTGCGATCCGAGCATTGCAATCGTTGCTAAATGTAAAATAGGTACAAGAGGTCTTTACATTATTAAATTAAAAGATGGGCAATCGACAGCTACTGTTTTCGAAATTCATTACGAAAAAGAAAAAATTGCCCATCGCGCTAGAGGCATTCGAAGATTTTCACATAGAAGACGTTTATTTCCAGTTAGATTTGCACGTAACCTTTCATTAGATGACTCATCTCATCCTATTTAAAACAGGTTCACAATTATGTGTATTAGAGAAGGCCCCAAATTTGGTCAAAGAATTTTACACGTTCGTAATTGTATTTAATTCCTGGTCCCATGTAGTTAACCACAGACCGGGTAGGACCCATGTTCCCAAAACTATCGAAATAACAGGGTTCTCCAGAAACACTGGAATAAGCTACCCAGTGACTTCCGTCTCCATCTCGGAAATCTTCCAAGTTTACTATTCCGTTTTCACCAGTAGGCCAAAGTTTTAATGGAAACGCGTCTTGACTAAAAGTTCCTGTGAATTTTAGAATTTTCATTATTCTAGCCAATCCGTTTAAATCAAAGTTTGTTAAAGGTTTATAAAAGTCGATTAAACCGTGGGTGGTCTTAAGTAAAGACCTTTGCCACGGGGCAATTTTTTTTTGCTATTTTTTTTTTGCTTAATTTTTTTTTCTGCGAGCCTAAACCTTCCACTTGCTTGTGATGTCGCACTAGTTCGGCCAGAATTTTCGCATCATTTTGTGCCTTTTTTACGGTGGATACCACCCCTGCTGTTCCTCCTGCCAACCCTCCAATCCCGGCTAAATTCGGTCCTAACAAAGCCAGTGGCAAAAATCCTCCTTTCTTTATTCGTGATCTTGTTTTGAGTACCATATCTTTTTATTATTGTTTTATTTAATAAACAACATCGACTTTGCTTCTGTACAACTTTAGATTCGTTTTCCTGTACCCAATGAGCAGAGCGTGACAAGTAGTATTAGCTGGAACTGCTGCTCTAAACTTCAGTTTGACTTGTACATCCACGTTTCCAGATTGAAGCCTCTAGGGTTGGCGAGAGGATAGGCTTTCTTGACCTGAAGCAAGTCGAATCTCAAGTCATTGGTGTCGTAGCACAGCTGCCTAAATTGCTTCACCATTCTGTAGAGACCAACGTGCTATCCAGTAGCATAATTTGCGTTCAAATCGAGAAACGGGTATCTTTCTGAATTTAGAGTCACGTGAGTGTCTTGCAGACTGCAGTGGTAGAACACCCCAGGGTTTTTGACTAAAGAGTCCTGCCTGTTAGTTTGAAAAGCTAGATTTATTCACCGAGGTTTTTCAACAGCAGAAGTTGTCAGCACGTGCCAGATGTAGCTGGTGTTTTGAGGGAGCATACAGCTATTGTAATGCCAGTGCCTAAATCCTAAATCCACGGTCGCGCCGTGGTCATTGAGATTGTAGAGTTTAAGTTTCTGCTCGTCCGAGGCAGTGATATGTGGAACGATCCAGCTGATGCTATTTAAAATGACTTTGCCATTGGCCGCTGCCACAGCTTTGCAGATGGCATTCGTGTCGCTCGCTCTCATGAGTGTGAGCACGTGGTTAGTTCCATAGATTAGCTTATCGTAATTTTTGAAAAATCCCATGACGTGTTTCAACAGGATGGCGAAGGTAATGTCTCCCTTAAGAGTTTTTCAATGATGATGGACGCGTGCCGCTGTTTATATCCCAAGTTGTTTGTTAGTTCAGCAATGACTGAAGCCGCACTATCCAACGTCCAGCACTGGCCGAGCAAAGCCAGTTGCTGCTGGGCCGTTAGTGAGGAATTCTTTCATCAGAGTTCCAAACCCCGGATAATTTAACTCGACTTGTTTTTCACCGAGATGGTATTTGATATTAGAAAACAGGAACATGGAAGCATTATTCATCAACGCAGCTACATCAGCTTCGACGTAAGCCGAGTCATCGTCCTTCAGTAACATCCCTTTAATCAGGCGGTAACTGTTGGCAACGTGCAGAAATAGATCTTGCAGATTTCTGAATTTACGTTGTTGAGATTGGTGCCAACAATAGGATTGTATTCGTGGCAGGTGTAAGACTCAACTGATGAATCATACACCAAAGTTCATTGATTTTTAAGTAAGCTTCTACTACGCTCATTTTCTGGGTGTTGTAATGAATTTGATGAAAGCTTGTTTCTAGGCGTCAGACCGTTTGTCTTTTATTATTAGAGTTAAAATTAAGAAAGAGTCCTTTCCCTTTTTTACCAAACAGGAGCATTTTTATCCTTTCTTTAAATTTAATTCGTAGATCTCAAAAGAAGTCGCACTGTCAGCGTCTCACCATTTAAATTCAACGGCTCGTTGGTCTGAGACGTGAGCCAAACTCTTATACTTTTGATTCACTTTGTAGTAACCGGGAGGTAAATTAAATTATGAGGGACCTCTATGATTTTGAAACCGGGCGGGGAATTGGGATAAAAGGAATATAGAGTGGGTTGAGTGTTGCTGTTTAGGTACAAATTGCCTATGATATCCACGTGTATAAAAATTGTATTGACGCTCATAATGTTGACTATATTTCGACTTTCACTACTTCTGACGTAGTTGCCTAAGTCAAACCCCAAGACTGTAGCCAAACTTTTGTCACCCAAAAAATATATTCCGTAATTCGGATATATATTCGGAAGAATCGTAATGGCATCCTTGATGTGCCCATCCGCATCTATTGCTGACTTGAGAAATTTATTCAAATCCTCGATTACGTAAGCACCGGGACTTACTAACTCTTAGTGCCATGAAGTGCCAGCATCTGTAGTGTACTGAATTTCGTTATTTCTCGAGGTGATGTCGTGAATGCTGTTATAAGTATCTAAATTAAGCAGAGCCAATTCGTAATTTTTTCAGAGTCCAAATGAATGGGTGTGTTTAGATTAATTTTCAAGTCAGTCTTTTTCCAGTGACTATAATCGAACAGAAATCCATGATGTCTTTTTTTAAAGAGATGAAAAAATATTGTACTATAGTAAAAAAGAGCAACCGTAAAGACCTCAAGATGAAATATTGCGTCAAATGTAAGCGTTCGACTCCTAACCAGTCCAAGGCCCTAGTTACAATGGTTTGCTATGTATGTGGTACGAAAAAGCTTACTTCGTCAAAGTGGGGAAGGGACTCATGAATAAAATCATAGATAACTTGCCCGTTGAAATACATTTATCAATACTGCGGTCCTGGAACTCAGCTGAAGAAGCGACTGGCACGAAGACATCCTGGAATAAATAAACTTGACGAAGCTTGCAAAGAACACGAGCTATGCCGAGAGCTCGGACTTAAGATATCCCCACACAGCCGATGAAGTTCTAATTTCAAGAGCTCAAAGGGTGAGAGAGGATCCATCTCTGGCATGGAGGGAAAAACTAGCTGCTTCCGTCATTAAGAAAAAACAAAACTAAAGTTCGGAATTGGAAATAATAAAAATGGATCAACTCATAAACGACCTTCACAAACCAACACGGAAAAATTTTCCATGACGGAAGGTGATTGTACTGGGCCTAAACAATCTATGGCAGGCTGACTTAGTGGAGATGATACCATACGCTAAGTTAAATAACGGATTTAACTACCTACTGACTTGCATTAACGTCATGTCCAAGTTTGTTTTGGCCATTCCTCTTAAATCTAACACCAGTCTAGATGTCACCGAAGTTTTCAAGAAAATACTCTCATGAGCGACCGCACCTAAAAAATTATAAGTCTATTTAGGTAGTGAGTTCTACAATAAAGACTTCAAAGCGCTACTTAGGCGCCATAACATCAACATGTACTCTACGTACTCTGAGGAGAAAGCGAGTGTGGTTGAACGTTTCAACAGAACGCTGAAAACTAGACTGTGGAAAAAATTCACCAGGCAGGGGAATTAAAAGTGGATACACATTATCGACGAGTTGGTTTCGCATTACAATGACACGGTTCATTCCACCACAAAAGTGAAACCTAGGGAAGTGA
The DNA here is from genome assembly GCA_023313725.1 of Lithobius niger. Classification (NCBI taxonomy): domain Eukaryota; kingdom Metazoa; phylum Arthropoda; class Chilopoda; order Lithobiomorpha; family Lithobiidae; genus Lithobius; species Lithobius niger. Next base: position 11,621 of record JAHWFP010198128.1, read on the forward strand.
TGAAACCACATGATGAAAAAGTACGGACCGGAGAGATTTAAACTCCTAGTTACGGATACAGATAGTCTGTGTTATTCGATAGAAACTGACGATATTTACAAAGATATGGAAGAAGATGCGTCGTTGTTCGACACATCCGACTACACAAAAGATAATTTTCTACACTCCAACGTTAACAAAAAGTATTGGGGAAGATGAAAGACGAGAGCGCGGGTTGTCCCATTTCCGAGTTTGTAGGTTTAAGCTCTACAGCATTTTACATTCGGATGGGCAGAACAAAATGGCTTTCAAAGGCATTAAAAAACAGCACAAGTGGTGCACGAAAAGTACAAGAATGTGCTATTTAATAATAGCGTCGTGAGAACTCTGGAGTTTTACATTCGCGCTGATTCACACAAACTAAAAACTGTCACCATCAACAAGTTGGCTTTCAGTCCCTACTACTAAAAGAGATGGGTCTACGACGATACAGTCAGTACTCAGCTTGCTTATGGGCACGTGAATTCAGCTTAAACTATCTAAATTATCTGTCCAACTATTGTACTTGGAGTCATAGCCCTTCTATTTTACGAAATAAAGCATTTTCCATCTTTTCCGATCTTTTACGTAATACTTGTTCCACTAGGAATGAATGGGGAACTTGTTAGAAACCTCAGAGCAACGATTCAACCGATTTGTCCTTTACAAGATACGTAACTGGTTGGGTTATTTGCACTTTACGGATCGTGAATAATTCGTTGGTAAAATTTTGCAAATATCTTTTGTCAAACATTTTTTAACTAAGAAATCCTGTCTTTATTTCCTACAGCGAACTTGGGTTTCTTTAGCAGTTGTTTAGGGCTAATTCGTCTCAGCAACGGTTCGTGACGTCTGGTTACTTCCCTAGGTTTGACGTCACGAACCATTGTTGAGACGAATTAGCCCTAAACAACTACTAAAGAAACCCAAGTTCGCCGTAGGAAATAAAGTCAGGATTTCTAGAGTTAAAAAATTTTCGACAAAAGATATTTGCAAAATTTTACCAACGAACTATTCACGATCCGTAAAGTGCAAAAAACCCAACCAGTTACGTATTTTTTAAAGGACTGGTCGGGTGAACCGTTGCTCTGAGGTTTCTAAAAAGTTCCACATTTATGCCTAGTGGAACAAGTATTACGTAAAAAGAGGGGAAAAGATGGAAAATGTTTTATTTCGTAAAATGGAAGGGCTATGACTCAAAGTACAACAGCTGGATGGATAATATAGATAGTTTAGGCTGAATTCACGTGCCCATAAGCTAGAGTACTGACTGCATCGTCGCAGACCCATCTCTTTTAGATGTAGGGACTGAAAGCCAACTTGTTGAAGTGACGGTTTTTAGTTTGTGTGCCTTAGAGCGAATGTTAGACTCCAGAGTTCTCACGACGCTATTATTAAACAGCATATTCTTGTAATTTCGTGCACTACTTGTGCTGTTTTTTTAATGCCTTTGCAAGCCATTTTGTTCTACCCATCCGAATGTAAAATGCTGTAGAGCTTAGACTTTAAACCTACAAACTCGGAAATTGGACAACCCGCGCTCTCGTCTTTCATCTTCCCGAATAGTTTTTGTTGACGTTGGAGTGTAGAAAATGATCTTTTGTGCAGTCGGATGTGTCGAACAACGATGCATCTTCTTCCATATCTTTGTAAATATCGTCAGTTTCTATCGAATAACACAGACTATCTGTATCTGCGACTAGGATTTTAAACCTCTTCAGTGCGTATGTTTTCATCATGTTGTCGTAGTGAAACTGGTAGAGTAATAACTTTGACAGTTCCAAGACGCTAAACCCAACCATGATAGGCTTGTTCAAGACGATGTTTGCGGGCGACTTTGTAAAAATTACCAAATCCTCGCTTAAAGAAGTGAAACTCGTGGTGTGGGGGTGAGACACGTACTTAATGGCTTTTTCTTTCGTCGTTGCTATCAAGACGTTGTTTCCCTTGTGCTTGTTCTCAATCGTCTTACCAAAAATGCTGTTATTTACCAATTTGTAGAGGTTTTTGTCAAAATCATTAGTAGCCCCTTGCCGTTTCTCGTTATTAAACTCTATGTAAGGTTTCAGGCAAGGTGCTTGCTTAAAGCTGATTGCTCTGTGTATTTTCTTGAGAACCATGCCGAGGGAAAGGTAGTATTTCAAATTCCTATAATGCACCACTTACTTTTTCTTTGAGAAAAGGTTAGTAGTTGCTTTAGGCCATTGCTGTACGTTAACCGCTAGTCCTGGATTGCTCGACGGTTGAAAGGAGAAAGTATAGACTTTGTGATTTTCATGTGCTCGGGCACTAACTGGAAATCATTGTGCGATGCAAGCATGAAGCATCTCCGAGTATTCCAAGTCCACTTCTAATATCAATCCCGTATCACTCTCATCTCCGTAATTGTCGAGATTTATATCTTTAAGCCAGTCTTCCGGCACCCATTCATACTCTCCAGTTGGTAGATACTGGCACATAACACAACCGCACAAGTTATTGAAGTCCAAAAATATGATGTAAGAATTTTTTTATCAGGGTCGAAGGTAGATGGTGTATACGGGTTGTTGGCTTTAGTGTATCTTCTAGCTATAAACGAGACACTGCCTCTTATACCCTTTTCCACCATAAGATGCATGTCAATGTTAGTGAAGAGATACAAAGACACTCCCGTCCTTATGAGTGCCACGTCACAAGATAGGGAGGGTGTAGAAATGTAATGGGATGGGTTCAATCCGTAACTAGCCAAACTCGTCGCTCTAAAGTTTTCAAACACATCGGCTAAAAGCCTGACATCCGTCTACAAATACAGGTCGTGATAATCTCCAAATGTTTTGCATTTGCCTAAATCCCAGATCTTCATCGTGTGTTGATAAAATTTGAACCAGATCGCTATTTTCAACAACGAGGCATATGACGACATAGGAGTAAACATTTCTCCTCAAACACTTCCACATTTGTCAGGTATTCATAGGAAAACACACCTTTTTGTTAAAGGCTTCATATGAGTTCCAACGATTCACTTTCGAAAAGTTTGTCCATAATGCTAAAGTTATTTAAGTTCGAAGCTAGAGTTTCCAACGATGCCGTCATAAATGCTAGACTGTCTTTGACAGTAAAACCGCCTAATTTCATGCTGCTGATTCTTTCTTGTTTTTAGCAATGATCCTGACATTATGCAGATCCTTCAAATCTTTAAACGAATTCAAAGCCTTCACCACGAAATGGCTGTCGTATTTTTCGAAATTATCCATAACAACCGCTATGTTTTTGTTCAAAGTTTAAGCGAAGTTACAATTGCTGTGCGCGGCTCCTCTAAGTTTACCGGTGATGTGGTCATCGTCTCATACTTTCGTAAACCCGTTAAACTTTTCTTGGGGAGAGGTAAATACACCATGTCTGCAAAGATGGCACACCGCAGCTTCTTTGTACTGCAATCACTGCTCCGTGGTTAGAGGTTTCATCCATTGCTTGTTGGAATCCACGTAAGCCACGATCTTTTTTGCTCCTATAATATAGATACGAAGAATACTTTCACACAGTGTACTCCTCTGCACAACTTTTAGAAAACACTCTGCCTAAGTGGTCCACAATCACATAGGCAAAACTGCAAGCTTGGTGTATGTGGTTAACTCTGGTATATGTATCGTTTCCATCGCAAGTGGCGACTGGACGTGGCGCTGCTTCAAAGTCAACGTAGGCTATATACAACCTTTTAAGCTCGTTCTTGACATTTTTAAACTGGATAACATCATTCTCAGGCAACGAGGTCTTTTGATACGGAACTCCCTTACAAGATGGAACGTGGTAGTTTTCATACCTGAAACGATTTCGAAAACCGTGCAGGTAATACCTGCTAAAATAGTTCAAATTTCTGTTGGGGTTGAAACTTGTGATGAATTTGTTGAAATCTTTTATCGTCACGTAGTGTCCATCAAGAAGAAACAAGTTAACGTGATGCTTACTTTCAACTAAGGAACTCGCGCGATAAACACAAGGCTCGTCATCCACGAAACAAAAAAACAGATATCGAAATGTTGTTGGTTTTTTCGAACGCCGCGATTTTGGATAAAGGAACTGGATCCAACATACCAACAACTAACTCGTGCGCACGAGGATGGTAATGTTTCGTATCCCAATCATGTTGTGAAGATGGAATGGAGTGTATGCTAGCCAACACGGCCCACAGAAAACATTTATCATCCTCACTACACACATTGACCAGTATATCAGGACCTAATTTAAGTTTGTTGGGGAGTGCTATGTAACCTTTCCCTGCAAAAAGTCTGTAAATTACAATGCGTAGTTCGGTGCAGATGCAGTGCTTGACAACCGCTTCCACCCACTTCCTTCCACTGCAAACTGTCCAATACTATGCAGAATTTTGTTTGACATTTCCGAGAGAACTTCCTTGCTCCCCACTCTGACTAGTCTGGCATTGAAATAAGCTTTAATAGTTTCTGTATTATCCGTCACTTTTTCGAAGAGAATGCATAATGCAATTTGAGCTTTTATGTTTACCATAAGACGTCGACATTGTTCTAATAGATGCCAATATTTGTCCTCATACTGTTCCAACAAAATCAAGGTCTCGTAGTGCATTTCATCAGACTTAAAATCCCGCTAGAAAGTTAAAAAGCAGCTGTTGAAAGCATCGCGTACGAGATCAAAACCTCCTAAATCCAAACTGAACGGCTTCACTTCGAGTTCGTTATCTTCGGTCACCTCTGTCTTGTCTTTCAAATCGTGAATCATTCTAGCCCAGTCCATTCTAGTATCCTCTATAATAGGTACGACTAGAGATGTGACATTGTTTACTACCAGGTTGAAATTTGAGGGCATTTGAGAAATTATTCCTTCCTTTAACCAGGGCTTGAGTTTAGGAAAAGACAATTCAAGTCTTATTTTTGAGTCCAATTTCCTTTCCACGTTGTTTTACAGCCCCTCCACACTTGTGACGTTTATATGCGAGACTGTCCGAGTAAGTCTCACCGCACAATTTCAGGTTACGTTACATTTTCCTTCATGACGCCTTTCGTGCCTCCGCTTATATCTGTTGTTCCTGAACGTCTTTTCGCAGTATTGGCATAAAAAAATGTTGTTCTAAGACATTGGAAGCTCTCGGTTTTTTTCTTCGTCAATCATCATTGGTCTTTTTTTTATCTACCAAAACCGTCTCTTCGTTCGTCAGAAGAAACGAATGTGAAATCCTGGTGTGAACCGTAGCTTTTGCTAAATCGGGAAAATACTTCCGACAAGCTTCGCAGAAATATGCACCTCCAAACTTCATTTTTTCAAGCGTGATCATTTTTTCATCACATCGGTCATGATGCACCAAAACTTCATCGTAAGAACGAGTCCTCTGCAATCGAGACACGTAAAGATTAAGACACAAGGCTTCTGCAGATGATTTTCCGCATTTTATACCCACGGTGCTTTCTCCACGTGCTAGAAACCCTCCCTCTAAAAAATAAGCACACGGTGACAAAACACCACCATTAAAAAAAACCTGCGAAAAATAATACTCGAATTGGACTGTGATAAACATGACAAAATGCACGGGTTTACTGTAGGGCCTGTTCGAAAGTGCTGTTTTTCCTCAATTCTTTTACTACTCATGTACAAAACACTTTGAACCCGGTTAATGATATGCCTTACAGATACATCCCTATTAACTGCACAATACGGGATATGGTTCATTGTTTTTACGTTAGGAAACCTATTACGTACGTAGGCCACCGTCACTGCAATTTCGATCCAGAGCAACCTTGGCAAATATAACTATAAAAATAGACCGGTCTCCTTCTACGAACGCCCAATTGTAATGCTCGGCCACTCCATTCATTTCTGCGGAGTAGGCGTTTGCCTTCTCGTGGGTAATGGCCTAAACCGACAAGGAAACCGTCAAATGCCGACGAACAAAATTCCATCCCTAGATCTGATCTAACTGCAATTATTTTCTCATTTAATTCCCTTTCTATTTTAACTTGAAATGTTTGGAAAGTCGAGAATGCGTCACTCTTTAGTTTTAGGGGAAACACCCACGAGTAGCGAGAATTGTCATCAGTAATAGTGTACAAATACTTCGAATCACCCAAAGATGTGGTCCTACTGGGTCCCCATAGGTCCAAATGAAAAAGCTGCCGAGCTCTCCCGCTTCGCACACTATCAGTACCTCTGAAAATGGCCCTGGGAGATTTTGCTATCGATCAAACATCACATTTAGTATTTTCCCCCACGGGAGACACATTTAAACAATGCACCCTTTCATTTTTACACATATGCATGATACCTTGCGTATTCAAATGCCCAAATCTAGAATGCCAAAGTTTTAGATTACCAGTTTTACCAGTCGTTCGTGTTGTACAAGCTTGTGGGGGGCGTACTGCCTGACTTTCGGTTTTTATTGGCCTGACTCAGTATAGGCCTCTTTCGTGAAATATTTGTCACCACATTTCACACCCTGTTGACAGTTTCCCCTACAAACAAACATGCAACCTTGCTTTCCTTATAAATACACATTTTCCCGTTATACACATTTACATGATAACCTGCTGTATCAATTCTCGCCACACTGATAAGTTGTTTGGAAAACGTGGGTATGTACAAAGTATTTTGTAAAGTTATTTGGTTATATTTCCAATTTTTCTCAACAAGAAAGGTTACATCTTCAATTCCTTGTATATCTGACGTTCCCTCTCACATTGATACCTTTATGTTGTCCACAGAGCGCAGATTTTGGAAGAGCTCTTTTTGCATACAGATATGATCAGTCATTGCCGAGTCTAAATACCAGTGTGATTTGAAACACTTGAAGAATTTACTTCTGCTGCTAATATCTCGGTAGATGGGTAGTTTCTTGGGGGGGGGGGGATTGTCTAGCGTTTACATGTAGAAAGTGCCCCGATCTGTAACATTTGCTCCATGCCTACTTCCTCGGCGGCATTTCTCCAACCACCTCTTCTAATTCGAGAACTGTTTATGGCGGTTGACTTGTTCTTATTAGCTAGGCCTATTTGGCTACAGGCTCTTTGGAAATGGCCAACCTGGCCACATTCAAAACAAGTGACGGTATCCGCTGACCTAGACCTGCTTGATTCTGGCCCACGCTGCATATGCCCTGCATTACTTTTATGTTTTATCCCTCCCCTAGGGTGATGAGGTTGAAATGTGGAAAAATAACTTTGATCATCACCTTCCCCCATAGTGACATCTGCATTCCTAAATTTTTGTCTATTGAATTCACTCAAAAGTTGTTCTCATACCAATTTCAGGGTGAATTTCTTATCTTCCCAATGGCAAATTGTTTGTACAGTGGTTTAAAAACATTTTGGCAAATCTAGTTATTGGTAGGCAACCAAAATGTTTTTAAGATCCAAAGCCTTTTGTTTACTCTTGCCAAAAAAAACTGGCATTTCTTCTTCCCCTTTAAGCTGCAACGATAGGAACTACAAACATAGTTGTGCTTTATGTGCCCTAGATGATGGTTGGATAACACCAGCTAATTCAGTCCAAGCTGCTGCCACATCGACTGCATTTGCCACAACGTTTTTTAGTGCAGTTGAAACTCATAAACATATCAATGCTAATGCCTGCTCGCCACGAAGTTTTCTCGTCAGCATTTCTTTAGCTGCCAGATCTAGTAGCGGTTCCGTACCGTCCACAAAGCCCATACCCTTTTGTCATTAAGAGGAATTTTGCGTCAGTGCACCACGCTTCATAGTTTTCAGAAGTCAACTTTTAAATTGAAAAAGTTCCGGTCCACCCAGCTTCTAACGACATTGTAATAGTATTGACTACTAATGTTACGCATGCATTAATAATGAAAAATCTTCGAAAGAACCATGTTCGTTGCACGCAAATTTCCCTGTCACATCATGCAAAAATTGCGTCAGTCATAAGCCTAACACCTCGATGCTAGCATGCACAAAGTAAGTAGCAGTGAACACCCCCAGTAACAGCATGCACAAATGTACAAAAATATCGTAGTACGAAAAGTATTTACAACTCCTAAGAACATTTATTTCCAATGACAGCATGCAGAACAATACCACTGCACGATAATTGAACACCCCTACTACAAATGGCGAATGCCTGGACAACAAAAACATGCATGGGAATGTTGGTCCCCACGACATCGAAAACCAAATTTTCCAAAGACAGATGCACAAAAAATCTGTAGCACGATTATTATTTATTTTAATACTCTTACGGACAATTCTTTAGTTCGACAACCGCGTGATGACTTGGTAAACAGAACCACGCTCTGCTACTATTTGTTGAAATAAATACCGTGGGTTGTGGCTGTCATGCACTTAAGAATAGACAAAGAACATAAATTTCAGACCCACAGCCCTAGTAGAAGGATCGCTATTAAATAAACCGGATTTGAGTGTAGGCCTACATAGGCCTATATAGGCCTAAATACTTCGACCGTCAATAGCGATCGAACGAGACGAGCTATGACCCAAGGGATAGGCTAGATCGCTTTAGGAGGACGAAATACCCCTGGCTACCAAGTTTCAGACCTAAAACACGAGTGGTTATGGAGAAACGGCATACCTGTGGTTAAATGAGGTTAGGTTAGGTTAGTGGGACTTAGCCATTTTTTCGAAGTGGCTGTAGCAGGTTTTTTTTCGAATAGCTCGGCTCATAAAGCTCTCACGAACTTCTGGTTGTGCTTAAATGTGCGTACGTACGAGGGCTACTCTGTCACCGAGTTTCATGATGTTTCGACTGCCTATTTTTGAGCCCCGACACTTTGACCGAGTTTCTGTACCTTCCGTAATGCTATGAAAAGTGCTTCTGGGGTCACCAGCAAGATAGGGTTGGGGCCAGGGCGCCCATCTTCTGGGGCCGTCCATCTAGCATCGTCCCCCAGGCACATGCCGATTTTAGCCGTGATCCGAGCTCTTTAGGTAGGGTCGGGTAAGGTTAGTGGGAGTAAGGTTTCCGAAGTCCAAATGGTAACGGTTAACATACGTTCCATGCTGCCATAGC
>JAHWFP010198128.1:20627-31204 GCA_023313725.1 Lithobius niger
TGGGTTAGGTTTGTGGGACTTCGCCATTTTTTCGAAGTCCAAATGGTGACGGTTAACATCCGTTCCATGCTCCCATAGCTCGGCTCACAGAGGTCTCACGAACTTGTGATTGGGCTTAAAATGTGCGTACCTCACACCGTGTTTCATCAAGTTTAGACAGCCAGCTTTTGAGCCCCGACACTTTAATCGATTTTCCGTACCTTCCGTAATGCTACGAATACTACCTCTGGGGTCACCAGCGAGACAGGGTTGGTGCCAGGGCGCCCATCTTCTGGGGCTGTCCATCTAGCATTGTCCCCCAGGCGCATGCCTATTTTAGCCGTGATCCGAGCACTTTTCATTTTTCCTGCGTTAGCAACACTGGTTTCGAGTGTACGGGGGAGAAGCCATCCGGGGGGGCAGCTGGCGGATTTTTTCGTGGTCTCAGGTTTTTTTTCGAATAGCTCGAAAACTATTCGTCCGATTTTTATGGGGTTAGCTTGTTAGATCGGCCATGGAAAGACCTATCTACCTTCCAAAATTCAGACTTCTAGCATTTCTGGTTGGCAATTTGACCTGCATTAGCAACGTGAACCGCACTGCCACATGGTATATAGGGACAGTTAGTCTCACTGTAGCTCTGGCTATACTAGCTGGCCGAGTAAAGTGTGGCTCTGTCCTGTGTCTCCCTGAGAGTGTATGGATGCATTCGGCATGCCTTGGACGATCTTGCCTGGTGGTTCGTTTGGCTCGGTTAGCAATGCTAGGTGCAGTCACAAACCTTGCGTGGCCGAGCCTGGTTTTGTAACCGATCAGAGCAGGATTTGTTCAGGGCTTTGGCTACTCCATGCCGCCAATCCGCACTTTGGCACGGGTTCGAGGATCTCGTTTTCGTTATTAGGAATCCCCTTCTTCTGCGTTAGCAACGCTGATATAGGGGTTCAAATCATTGGTATGGAGGGCAGCTCGGCGAGACCGAAAAGCCATAATAAGCCAAATACATGTCGGACATTGGGTTATTGAAGTAGATGTGTGGTATGAAAGGGCTTTTGGCAGAATCAGTGCATGTTTGGCCGGAGGAATGCCTGATCTTCGGCAGATGATGGGAAAAGAAGGCACCAAGTCATATTTTAGCCGAAGGAGTGCCAGACCTTGGGCAGATGATGGGAAAAGAAGGCGCCAGGTCACATTTTAGCCGAAGGAGTGCCAGATGTTCAGCAGGTGATGGGCAAAGAAGGCGCCTGGTCTCATTTTAGCCGAAGGAGTGCCAGATCTTCGGCAGGTGATGGGAAATGTAGGCGTGTGGTCGCATTTTAGTGAAGGCATGTACCTTGAGTGCCGCCACGTGGGAAAGGCTCCACGCTCGGCCAAGGCATGAGGCGGCCATCGCTTTTGAGGTTGAATGCTCGCATTTTAGTCGAAGGAGTGCCAGACCTTGGGCAGATGATGGGAAAAGAAGACGCCAAGTCACATTTTAGCCGGGGGAGTGTCAGACCTTGGGCAGATAATGGGAAAAGAAGGTGCTTGATCACATTTTAGCCGAAGGTATGTACCTAGAGTGCCGCCACGTGGGAAAGGCTCCACGCTCGGCCAAGGCATGAGGCGGCCGTGGTTTTTGAGGCTGAATGCTCGCATTTTAGCCAAAGGAGTGCCAGACCTTGGGCAGATGATGGGAAAAGAAGGCGCCAAGTCGCATTTTAGCCAAAGGCCATTTCGCAAATGGTCTGGAGACGAGCGCCGATCACGGAACGAAGGTAGGCTGGCAACCAAAGGTGTGAATGCTTGCACGCAATGCCGCTCCTCGGTGTCGAAGATAGTCTTATCCACAACAAAATGCCCTTTGGTGTCGAGGGCTGAGAGCTAGCAACAGGTGTGTCGATGGCATCAAATGGCTTGCGGACGTGCCCGCTATCACGCAAATAGCAGATGAGCCGATCATAACGTTGGGTGGGTTCCCCGAAGAACCGAGCAGAACTGACGCAAGGGTGGGGAACCTTTGTCGTATCAGTCGATGGTAATTTCTAAAGAATCGAGGTTATTTGTCTGAGGACGCACTGTACATGGGGCACCAGTGCCGAGGGCAAAAAACCTCCAACGCTGTCTCACCCGACCAGTGGGAACTCCCTCATTACATGTTGACACAAACACACGGGCAGACTAGGCCCCTGTCCGCTGCTGGTCAGGACACAAACAAACAACTGAAACCCTACAGTACTTTTTGTACAACTGTAACACGACAAGTTGTTTTTGGTCTGTAAGAACAAGATCAGATGACAACGCAAGACAGAAGGCATTGTCTCAAACAGTACCCGCAATCTTGGATTGGACATATCTTTTTGAGCCAAAATCGGCTTCCCTTAAGATACGATTGCAATGTGGGTCAGAAGGCATTTAACCCAGCCTGCAACATTTTCCATTACACAGAGGGGTTCTGTTTAGCCGTGCTGACCTGCCGAATCGCTCTCAACTACCTCGGTGTACTAGTTTAAGGAGTACTGGGGTGGCAACGGTTACTGACTTGCTTTCTGCGGTCTGAGCGCTCTACGTCTTCTTCGGGAGCACGAAGGACGGGTTAACTGCCACGATGACGGATTGTATTTACTTTTTCGGCTAGGGCACACAAAGTCGGCTAGCATTATCGGTCTGTGTCTTGTTCGCATGGTTCGGGCGCATGACTAGTGGTGCAGGCAGGTCAGGCCAGATTGGGTACTTCAAAGAAAGGAGTCCCTGGGTTCGCCTAAATTCGATATTCTACGTACACTCTATTACTCGATGAATTCTCCAGAGGAAAGGAAGCACGTCTTTTTATTTATTGCTTGCTGGACCTCCCGGGAACCACGAAAGCAACGCCGAGGGTTAAAATAAATTGCGTTCTTCCCTACCACAGAGGGATAAATGCGCTGTGGCGCCAATTACGGCATCGAGCAGTGTTCCGCACATTGCCGAAGACATGCACTAGGGAAGGGCGGCTGTCTCGTGCAGCTGTCCTCCTGACCGCGCTTCGGCCTGAACTCATAAGTGAAGGGATTGAGAGAATTCTGTAAGATAATTTGGTTCTGTGATACCGTGTGATTGCACGTACGAAATAAATGAAAGTAAGATGGGCAAGTAGAGCTTGAAGCCGAATGGAAAGCGGGGTTCTGCCAAAGTGGTGAGGGTAAACCTGAAGAAAAATGCAAAAACCACAAATGCGCTTGGTACGAGAGACACCGCCCGTTCTCGTGGCCGAAAAGAGCGTGACACAAAAGGACGATATTCGAAGGTTGCTTGAGACTTACCTGCTGCTTTGTTGATCTTGCTGTGCGACGTCGCCGGAAGGTGTTAGATCTTGGGCGCCAGAGGCATGACATTTCGGGGAATGGTAGCTGTTGACGAGCTTTGAGCTTGGAAGCAGCATTGCCGTGACCTGAGTTGGGAGTCTCGGCTCTTATGCTATAGATCCTTGGGCGGGCCTTTGATCCTTTGGCTTCTGCTTTAGAGGTTGGGTGTGTCACGCATGGACCGCCAACGAATGCATTTAAGAGACTGTTCTTGTACTGTGGATAACCACTGATGCCTTGTCTGAGCCTACCTTAATCTTGCTCTGTCGGTCTTTGATTGTCCCGTGATTCTTTGGTTGATTCGGGGACTATGGCCGCGTGGCGGGTAAGCAAGGGTAGCATCCTAGGCATAGCTGATGAGCTTAGAAATGGCATGGGACTGGACTCACTTGCGTAGTAGTCTGGCTGCCCCTCTTGCGATCAGAACTGGTTTGAGATGATGTTGGCTGCAGGCCTGTGAGTCTGGTGAGTCCTGCTGAAAGAGTTAGCGGCTTGGCCTTACGGTAAGCTTCCTCCGTCGGTCTTCGGGCTATGGACGGGCACGAAAGGGTAGCATGTCCGGCCGTGTTTGAGCTCGAGTAGGTGGACGATCCTAACTTACTTGCTTTGCATATCTCCGTCTTGGATTGGGAGTGCTTGAGTGGTGGGCGAAGTGGTTGTTGCTTTTTGTTGTTCCCTGGGATGCGTTGACTGTGGGCGAACGGGTCTGGTGATGCGCTGGTAGAAAGCGCTTGAACGTTAGTGGCTTGGCCCTACCATAAGCTTTCTCCATCTGTCTTCGGGCTATGGACGGGTACGCAAGGGTAGCATGTTGAGTCGTGTTCAAGCTGGAGTATGCAGACGATCCTAACTTGCTTGTTCCAAGTGTCCGTGCCCTGGGTCGAGCTTATTAAGTGACAGGCTTATTAGCTGTGGCTGGGCGTTTCTGAGTCCGAGATGTGTTGACTGTGGGTGAAACAGACTGGTGATGTGTTTCTGAAAGAGTTTGGTCCGGCTTAGCCTTACCGTAAGCTTCCTCCGTCGGTCTTCGGGCTATGGACAGGTACGCAAGGGTAGCATGTTAAGCCGTGTTCGAGCTTGAGTAAGTGGACGGTCCTAACTCGATTGCCTCGTGCCTCTATGTGTTGGATTTGGATTGATCAGCAGCAGGCGAATCGGTTGTGGCTCTGTTCCTCGAGTCTGGGATGCGTTGGCTGCGGGCGAGAGACTGGTGATGTGGTGCAGAAAGCACTTGGTGCGGCTTGACCCTACCGTAAGCTTGCTCCGTCTGTCTTCAGGCTATGGACGGGTACGCAAGGGTAGCATGTTGAGCCGTATTCGAACTGGAGTATGCAGACGATCATAACGATTGCCTCGTGCCTCTGCGTCGTGGGCTTGGAGTTCGTGAGCTCTGGCTGAAATGCGAGTCTTTGTTTCGCTTTGGATGAATGTCGTTTGAGTAGTCGAAACGTGCCCTTGCGTGTGGCCGATGGCTTGCCGACTTGATTTGTTGTCTGTGTGTCGCGCTCTCCTTCTCCGGAAGATTGCGGGGTATGTGGGCTGCCGGCAATAAGGCTTGCCGTCGTTCTGCCGTAGGAGGCCGTTGGTGATTTGTTACCTGGTTGATCCTGCCAGTAGTGATACGCTAGTCTCAAAAATTAGGCCATGCATGTCCAAGTTTATGCCGAATCAAGGTGAAACCGCGAATGGCTCATTAAATCAGTTATGGTTCCTTAGATCGTACCATCCTACTTGGATAACTGTGGTAATTCTTGAGCTAAAACATGCCAACCAGCTTCGACCTTCGGGGATGAGCGCTTTTATTAGAACAAGAGTTTCCATTTGGTGACTCTGGATAACTTGGAGCCGATCGCATGGTCTTAGCACCAGGGACGCATCTTTCAAATGTCTGCATTATCAACTGTCGATGGTAGGTTATGCGCCAACCATGGTTTTTATGCGTAACGGGGAATCAGGGTTCGATTCCAGAGAGAGAGCCTGAAAAACGGCTACAACATCCAAGGAAGGCAGCAGGCACGTAAATTACCCACTCCCAGCACGGGGAGGTAGTTATGAGACGTATACAAGTCAGTCCTGGCTGGCCTTTTTCTTCGCTGGTGTGATACCGACCATAAATACGTTTTTTTTCCGAATAGCTCGGGTCATAGAGCTCTCACGAACTTCTGGTTGTGCTTAAAATGTGCGTACGTACGAGGGCTACTCTGTCACCAAGTTTCATTATGTTTCGTCAGCCTATTTTTGAGCCCCGACACTTTGACCGAGTTTCTGTATCTTCCGTAATGCTACGAAAAGTGCTTCTGGGGTCACCAGCAAGATAGGGTTGTGGCTAGAACGCCCATCTTCTGGGGCCGTCCATCTAGCATCGTCCCCCGGGCACATGCCGAATTTGGCCGTAATCCGAGCAATTTAGGTTAGGTTGGGTTAGGTTTGTGGGACTTGGCCTTTTTTTTCAAAGTCCAAATGGTAACGGTTAACATCCGTTCCATGCTGCCATAGCTCGGCTCACAGCGGTCTCACGAACTTGTGGTTGGACGTAAAATGTACGTACGGACGAGGGCTAACCTTACACCAAGTTTCATCAAGTTTAGACGCCCAGTTTTTGAGCCCCGACACTTTCACCGGTTTTCTGTACCTTCCGTAATGCTACGAAAAGTGCTTCTGGGGTCACCAGCAAGACAGGTTTAGGGCCACGGCGCCCATCTTCTGGGGCCGTCCATCTCGCGTTATCCCGAGGGCTCATGCCGATTTTGGCGGCGATCCGAGCAATTTTCATTTTTCGTCGCAGGGTTTTCTTTTAATAGCTCGGCTCACAGAGGTCTCACGTACTTGTGGTTGAGCTTAAAATGTGCGCGGGGACGAGGGCTACCCTGACACCGAGTTTCAGTAAGTTTAGAAGGACAGTTTTTGAGCCCTGACCTTTTAACCGCGTGACTCGACCTGCGTTAGCAACCCTGGTTTCGTGTGTACGCGGGAGAAGCCAACTATCGCATCTCGTGGTAGACACGCTCCAAATTGAACTCTTTTGCCTGAGAGCTCGAGGTTCGCTTCAATCTCGGTGATGCTTGTTTGGCGAGTATTTAATACGACCTTCCTTTATTTCATTAAATGTCTGCTCGTTGCAGCTTATTTATCTTGGAGCAGGTTATCGTGAGAATGATCACTCGCTTATTGTTTCGTGGTAATTTATTTTTCTTAATTTAATATTAAACCATGTTTAATCTTGTGTTATTTATTAATTGTCACATGTTGTTATGCTAATTCTCATTCCCCGTTAAATACCCATGTTTCTTTTTCATTGGCGTGTTCCTGGCTCTTTGTCTGAGAGTAGACGACGTCATTCTCGTCTGCAGCCCCTCGTCAGCTGTTCCTGACGTCACAAAGCAAGATGGTGTGATTCCTTCACGTCGTGTCTAGCCGTGACTCACTCTACAACCATAATAATAATAATAATAACAATTTGTCACGATAGCAACAGGTCTGGAAGGACCCTAGGACCACTAACAGCCAGCCTAAAATTACAAATAGAGGACAGCCACATATAATGATATTGATTGGCCATGGGAAGGTGAGAGGATTAGGTATTGGACACGAATGCCTTACCACCACGGTTAGACCTGCCAGGGACGCTAAGGTCCCCGATGGCATCGCCAAACGTGTTGGACACGGGAGGTGTAGGATTGACCCAAGTAAAAAATAAAAGGTAGCTGAACAAATGAGACTTAAAAAGCATCGTTATGTAAGTTTTGTTATGATAAGCAACAAAAACAAAAGCATCCCCAAAATGAGAATTGTCATCACCAAAAAATAGATAATTTAAAACACTTTGTTGCAATAACAATACTATAATACTAATAATAAAGTTTATCACATAAGTGAAAAAACACAGTAGGGTCACAATAGTGGCCACATAGTGACCATTTGTATGTGGTATTTCTCATGCTTCAACTTCACTTCCACTGAAGATGGGCATTCAGTGCACGATGGAGCTTCTTTGTCGTTCTCCTAAGGAAACTGAAATTGCTATTCCTTAGCCTTATTTTCAACTAAGTTTGCCGATACTTGGTTTGTTGACGGCCTAGGCAATGAACTGCTAACATCGTTATAATGAGGTTTCCCTTATTTTCGTATTTCACCACCGTTGCTCTATTGTGCTAGGAAATTATATTCTATTGTCTGAGGACCCATTATATATCCTAGGTTGGTTAACGTGTAATACCAGTGAAAATTACTTGGCTAATTCTTGTCCATTTCTCATTTAGGCTCAGAGTGTCCATGACACTTCGTTGTAGCGAGGTCATCGCTACGTGACTTGTTTTAACCTCTAGAATTGGTTGAAATTACATTTAAATAACGTCAGCATTTACTGCGAGATGTCGGGCTATTGCTTCTAAGTACAGCTTACTCGTATGCGGTTGTTTCGACTTGGTAGCTGGCCCATGTTTTGAAACTTTGCCCTGAGTTGGCTTTGCTGAACGAATCTCCGTATTTTTACGCATCCATCATTATTACCTCAGACTGACGACGGAACTCCAACCTGTTTATTGTTTAATGTTGTCCCCTCACTTAATTTCAATTATAGTTCTCTTGTCTAGTTGACAGCCACGTCTATCATAACTGTAAATCTCCAGAGCACTCCAGCTCATTACCCCAAATAAATGTCACCCAATACTTTTGAAAATTGAAACATGCCTTGGTATAATTTTGACCATCATTAGTTCTTAAGTACCTTGTTTATTATTTTATTTTAGTTTAAACTAATACGCTCCCTCTCCAAAGCAATCGTAGCGTTGGGCCTGGGACCTCTGCGCTTGAAAACTAAAACTCACAAGCCCCCCCCCCCCCCATGAAACTAAACCAAATCGCTACAACGTAAAGCCCCTCCTCCCCAAGTGAAGAATAAGCGATATAATGGAGGCTATTGTCTGGTTTTAGGGCAGTATCTCTTTTCATCCGTTCTTACTCAAAAAAAGGACTCCGTTTTTGCAATTTTTTCCCCTGTTGACGCTAATGTCCCGATTCAAAGTTTCGTAGTTTATCACTTGCATGTTTCAGTTTTGCGTTGGTTTTTAGTGGCATGCGAAAAGAAGAGCCCTTGTTTTGGTGAAAACACGGTTCCTTTTTTTCACTATGGTGAAAATTGTTTGGAGGTTGCACTCGTGTTCCGTTTATCGTTAAAAAAATTGTTTCCTGGTATGAGTGGTGGTGTGTTTTTTTAACAATTTATAAAATTGTTGCTATACTTGCGTTAGGTGAACTTTCCCAGACGATTTTTGACACGTTTAAATTTATAAGATTGTGGGGCGATAGTAAAGCCTCCTAATTCGTATTATAAATCATCATGGTAATCCCTGATTATTTCTCCACATACCCTTAGTCATTATCCTTTCCTTTGTCCTGTTAGCTTCCCACCATTCCTACCCCAAGTTACCGTTTCACCAACTATTTTACTTGCAACCGTCATTTGTTTCTTTCCCCTTGTGATAAAATTGCTTTCCGGAGAATATTTTGAGTGGTTCATGCTAATTCGTGGTTTGTAAATGCGAGACTGCACCAATCTCTTATTTTCAAGCTGTACTTTGACTTGCTTTGGGAACGTGATTTTTTTTTTTAGATCGAAAACATTGTGCTGGGAGGAAGTGGGCCACGAGAGAAATAGTCTTAGTGATAACTTTTGTTGCGCTTGGTTTTCTTGATTTTTTTTGCTAATCTTTGTTTTTTTTCTCATTTCCGTTCAACATGGACCCAAACCTTTCAATGGTCGCCCAGGAGGGCAGCGAATCTCGATCTTCCAGGCAGAGTAGCGACAGCGTCGTAATTTCTATGGCGGAGAACTTGTTGTCACCCCATCATGGTAATGTGACTCAAAGAACTAGAAGGAGGAATAATAGAATTTTTCAGTCTGGTATTGAAAATCAGGGTGTAAATGGTCAAAATAGAAGTACGTTATCCGATTTTTCAGGTTTAGGCCTAGATATGGGTAATTCGACCCTCCCTCCGATTTTGACCCAACAGGTTCCAACTGGTGATCCCAGATTTAATCAACAGGATTACAATAATCGCTATCCTTCGTCAACTCTTCCTGTAGTGTGCGATTTACTCACTAATATAGATCTGGAGTTATTCCGAATAAATAATTCGAGAAGCCATCAAGCCTCTCATGCTGGTATGGGATGCGATGACCCGTGGGCGAACAGGTCTGGTGATGTGCTGGCAGAAAGCATTTGAACCATAGCGGCTCGGCTCTACCGTAAGCTTCCTCCGTCGGTCTTCGGGCTATGGATGGGTACGATCCTAACTTGCTTGTTCCACGTGTGTTCGTGCCTCGGGTTGAGCTTATTAAGTGACAGCTGGGCTTTTCTGAGTCCGGGATGTGTTGGCTGTGGGTAAAAGAGACCGGTGATGTGCTGCTGAAAGAGTTTGTTCCGGCTTGGCCCTACCGTAAGCTTGCTCCGTTGGTCTTTGGGCTATGGACAGGTACACATTGGTAACATGTTGAGCCGTGTTCGAGCTTGAGTAAATGGGCGATCCTAACTCGATTGCCTCGTGCCTCTGTGTCTTGGATTTAGATTGGTCTCTGAGCTAGTCGGAGCAATTGGAGTAGTAGCAATGCTTCGGTGGCGAGTGGTACGCTATTCCGTACTAGAATTGAGCCGTTGGACCGGCAGCAAAGACTTGGCGATGAGCAGCCAGACAGCTGATATGCCAGCCAATATGGTAGCTGATATGCCAGAGTCGTGTGCGTCTAGGCAATTCTGAGTTCAGGATGTGTTGGCTGTGGGCGAAAGAGTCTGGTGATGTGCTGATGAAATAGTTTGAACTTTGACTTAGCCCTACCATAATCTTACTCTGTCGGTCTTCGGGCTGCGGGCGGGCAGGTAAGGGAAGCATGCTGAGCCGTGTTCTGAGCTTGAGTAGGAAGACGATCCAGACTCGTTGCCTCGTGCCTCTGTGTCTTGGATTATAGCCATTCGGCAACACTGTCTCGGGAACATCTAGCAAACTGGGATCCATGTAACATGTCCATTGATCAGCTTTTCCCTCGGAAATTCCATTCTACATCCCACAACCACCCTGCCACTCCTTTCTCATGTTGTTTCCGGCCTTTTTTGTTTTTTTGGTATCGAACCCGCATGTCGGGCAGCAAGGCGTGGGCTTGTCCGCCGTGCCCCCTAATTTCCGATGCCAAACACCATGTTCGCAACAATGGCACGCGGCTTTATCGAAAGCCACACAATTGATGATCCCTTGCAGTGTCTGGCAATCTGAGGCCCATTGCCC
>JAHWFP010198132.1:6446-35803 GCA_023313725.1 Lithobius niger
AAAGGAGGATGGTAGCTGATTTAAGCGTTTAAAAAATCGCCCATTAGCTTAGGATGGTAGAATTGGATACAAAAGCCTATGCACAAATCGTGAAACTTTTTATTTATTTATTTTTTTTTTATATAATTAATTTTAACGAGCCTTATGTCAGCCGAAGCCATTAATGCTTGTATGGCTGAACCGGCTCAATTTTGAACATTACCAGATTTTTTTTTAGAGAAGAAGAAATCTGGTAAAGGGAAGTGCCAGTCCGTGGATTCGATCCGGGAAACCTCCGATCATCGTCGGGACCGAAAGATCGCCCAGAATTAGCCAGAATACATCCCATAGCCGCTGAAAGAGCATGGTAGCCTCTCACGCTACCCTGCCTGTATACACAACACGATTTAACTAAAATCTACTTATTGGGCGCAAACGTGCTTTAATTGTCATTTTGGCAAGGTGGCATTAATTTACTAGTTTGAGTTTTCCGACTTAATAAAAACAAATTATTGATTAATTTTTCCGACTGTTTTGCCTACTGGGCAAACATTGCAGGGGTGCGCTCTTCCCGTCCTCCCCCCCCCCCTCCGGCCGTAAAATCGTCCCCGTTTGCCTCTATTTTTAAAAATTAAATAAACTTCCGTACAAAATTACTAAAACGACTTCTTTTTCCCCAGTATTACTTTTATGAAAACTCCGCCTGATTTTCATTGGTAGCTTTTCTGCTGTACTCGCGGGATCTTTGGGTAGTTTCCACTGGGATCTGGCACACCCGTACAGGTGGGATACCCGTACGTCTGGGATACTCGTACAAATGAAAGATTAGACGGATAGCTGACCTAAACGGACAGTTCTTTTGTTGTCCGTATCTCTTGCTTCACTCGCTCTATTGGCGTTGTTTCGCTCGGGTCAGAAATTCCTTTTCAAAATGGTGGAAACGAGCTGGAAACAAGGGAACATAAAAAATACAGGAATGAGATCAAAACAGGGAACGATAGCAAGCAAGCGTTTCTTGTGAGGTTTCATGAGGGGTTTCCTCCGGGTACTCCGGTTTTCTCCCTCATGCAGCAAAAACAACTTTCATAATGGTGGTACCTCTTCCACTTAACATCTGTCGCTTGGGAATTTGGGTGGGTAGATGCCCCGTGAATCGTCTGTACATTATTTATTATTTATTCAGTAGTTCATTATCAGTGACGTTTTCCTGTGCACATAATCGGTGTAAAGGGGGCTGATTATAAACGACGTAATGCAAATTGTAATTATGCCCTTTTTTTTTTTCCCCCCCCCCCCCCATCTCCTCCTTCCCTGGCACATTTCTGAAAACTTTTGCAACCTCTTCCACCACACCCCCCCCCACCTCATCAAAAAATGTCACAAATGTCGACACCACACTTCCACCACACACCCCCCCCCCCAACTTCTTTACTGGTGATGAGGGAAGTAATTCGGAAAAAATCCAAATTTTATAAGTTTTTTTTAGACATTTATTTTAGGCTTGTTGTAAATAAATGGCTGTTGAATGGAGTTGTCATGATGATAATCCCTTGGCCGAGCGACAGAAGCGATAATACATTAGTTAATTTTCTGTATTCACAAGGTGGATTTCTTCCCAGTGCTCCACAGGGCAGTGCTTTGCTGTTCCAGTGGTCATCGTGGCTCAGCGGTGAGAGAGCTCAGCCTGGTTTACTCAAACGATGTCGGATTTAGCTAAACCAGGAGTGTTGTTACTACGGCAACGACACCTCTGACATCACGATTAAATTAAGCTGCGCGTATGCAAAAGCGAGTCGTGGCATAAACACACCCTTAGGGGGTGCATGAGTTCAACTTTTTTCACGTGAACTTGAGTTTTGGGGTCGAGTATCGAGTTCCGATTTAGAGTTCCGAAAAGTTAGGTTCTTTTAGTTACCGTAGACTAAACCAATATTGAATCAGTGATTATAATTTCTTTTAGTATTTAAACTGTTACGTTGTGTTTGTTTCTGTTTCTGATGCCTCCTATGGATTTCTGTTCATAATAGTATTTGTCAACAAATACTGTGTTCGATTTTACCGTGTCATGTGGTATTCTATTTCACCTGTCTTATACGGCACACACAAGTTCACCATGACCGTCGAGCCGTCGTAATAAACTACTATAGTTTTTCTTGTATCAAAAACAAGACTTGGTTTATGCAGCTTATGAAAACTGAACAAGAGGGTATTACAAAAAAATACTTTGTTGAACGCAGGCTTTTAATTTATATCACGCGCAATGGCTGTTTGCTGTGACGTGCATCTCACGTGACTGGGCTAGTCCAATCAGACGGCCAAACAGCCGTTGTTCTCGTTCATCATTGGCTAACTCATGGTGACGTCACGGCAAACAGCCATTGCGCTTGCACATTGCAAATGTATTGTACAGGCAGGGCTCATACCGACCTGGAAAGTTAGGGATAATCAGGGATATGAAATACGGTCAGGGAAAAAATAGAAAATTGGTGAAAAGTCAGTGATAGTCGGGGATATTCGATGTTATAGAATGAACTGCTTTTTTGTTAAGAAGTTTTTTATGAACCTTTTTTAAAAAAAAAAAAAAACAGGTTCGTGTGGTATCGCATGTTCCACTCGCTTTGCGCTACCTTCTTGACCCATGTTTTTTTAAATAAAAAAACAATTCAGAATAATTTGTATCTGCCATCCAGGTGTAGTTATGGTGCCTGGCTTGGAGAGTGAGCACATGAGCAGCTTATTTTACACAAGGACTTCTCTCAACAAACCCTCTACCTGGTTGAGAAATGTATTCGATCCACGGTAAATGCATGGAATTTTTTTTTCAAAAATTCACAGTAAATTCTTTTATTTAGTTATCAAGGAGCACACGACAGTTGCTGTTACTCCAATTCTTGTAATATTTGTCGAAATTGTACTCGTAATTCTCACTGCTAATTTCGAGGTTCGTTTCAAGTTTTTGTGAGAACCACTCAGTTTCTACTGACGCCATTGATCAAGTGACCAAAACTCTTGCCTAGCCCTACTTTCCACAGTTTTTTCTATTCACACAAGCCTCAAATCGAGCGTCACGCATCGGAAACAGATTCTTAACATACATAAAAAAATTTTTTTTTAAATACTAGAATGCTGTATTGACAAAATTCGAGGTTCGATTCACCTTTTAGAATCGCACACAGGTTTATGTCGGTTATTAAAAATCAAGATTGTCTGCTGATTGTCTGCTTTCAACGTTGTTTTGTTTTAATTTGGTGACTTACATGGCATAAACAAAGCCACAGCTGTGCTGACTACATGTATGGAAAAACAAAAAAAAATTCAAAATAATTCTTGTGTCAAATTTGAGGTTTCTGTTGACCTTTTAAAATGGCTCACAACCCTATTTTGGGCTCGTTCGTTTTAATCTGGGCTTTAGGAGGGAAGGAAAGAAAGAAAGCTATAGCACTTGTAACTAACTCCACTTGCCGGAATGAAAGAAATTGTTGGGGTTGCAGTTGACTCTTGTGCAATTGAAAAATAAAAAATAAAAAGTGCAAGTGTTTTGATCAGGGATATTTGATTGATTTAAGTCAGGGCAAATCAGAGATATTAATTTTCAGATTATGAGTATGATCCCTGACAGGGTGTCCGAAAATGATTTTATTGATTATAAACTTAAATTTAAAAAAAATCAGCGGGTTTCACGACTTTGTCTGTCGATTGACTCAAAAAGTTTTTTTTTCTGGTAGTGTTGTGCTTACGATCACATTATTAGAGGGGGCTTCAGCGGTAGTGGGAGAATCCAAAATGGCGTCCTCCATAGAATAAAAAGCACAGTGCGTTGTGTGGTTGGCCGAATCAAAATCGCCCATAACTGTTCAACGATAGTTCAAGACTTGCTTGAACAATTCGTGATCCCGCAACTAGAAAAAGGGCAACCAACATTTATTTTTCATCAAGATGGTGCTCTATCCACCCCGGAACAGACCTATCGCTATTGAGCCACGAACAGGAAATGCTTCGTCTAATGTCTGTTCGAACCTGTACTTGTTGAAAATAACTGTTGCTTGCCTGTTTTCTAGTTGTGGAATCACAAATTGTTCTTGAACTGTCGCGGAACAATTACGGGTGGCTTTGATTCGGCCAACTACACAAAGCACTGTGCTTTTATTCTATGGGGGACACCATTTTGGATTCTAACCACGACTGAAGCGCCCTCTCTTAATGTAATCGTAAGTACGATACTACCAAAAAAAAAAATTGAGTCAGTCTACAAAGTGATGAAAACCGCGTATTTCTATATGCAGCCACTGATTTTTTTTAAATAAGTTGCTTATCAGTCAAATCATTTTCAAGCACCCTGTATAACTATTAACTATACGAAGTACTCGAATTTTTTTAAAGCAATAATTCTATGGATTTGAAGTAAAGATAAGTTTTGCCGCGATTTATCAAGAAGATAACGATTTTTTTTTAACTCGACGAAACTCGAAACTCAAAAAATTCGAGTTTGAAGTTTTCGGCTAAGAGTCGACTTTACACATCGTTGTCAAACTCGGACCCGACTCGAAATTTTGAGTTTCACACACCCGCAGTGAACATGTTAATGCCAAACAGTAGAACACCCTGGAACTTTGTTAGGGGTTGAAGGGCAAAAGAAATTGGAATTAGTTCCGAAACATTAAGGTAAGGGTGACAAAGGGAGGGAAGGGAGTGCTATAAGTTAAGTTTTCACAGCCTTGTAACACAACTTTCATTTTTTTGTAAACTGAATTTAAAGAAACGGACATTAGCTGTAAATATCAGTGTTTGACGAAGACACACAATGGAGCCGAAATTGTGAACTGATGAGAATGACAAGTGAGCATCGATTGAGACGAAAAAATTTGTTCACCATCTTGATTCCGGGAATTGAACCGGGTCTTTGGCTTGGGTCGCCAACGCATTTGGCATTTATATAACTCGACAGTATCATAATCGCTGGTAACTTGCCATATGAATTAACGTCACTATGCAACAAACTGCCGCCATGGGGTGCCTGAACTCCAACCTCGGACAAACATACACGAGGCTACAACGAGATTAACGAAGCTGAAATTAGCTGCAAATATTAGCATTCGACGAAAGCACACAATGGGACCAACTAACATATTGTCAACAGCTCAGAATGACGAGTGGCCCTGGAGTGACAGGGGTGACAAGGATAGCTCTGGAGTTGCTCGAAGATTATGGGTCGAGTCCATAAATTTGCATCCTGAGCATATTTATTAAAGTGCGCAATATTTCAGCCCGCACATGGGGGGCGTCATCAGGCGTGTAAAACACTCTAAAAGACAGATTTACAAACACTGTTACAGTCATCGAATGAAGGTTTCCAGTAGCTCAACATATTTTTTTTTAAGTTGG
This sequence comes from Lithobius niger, assembly GCA_023313725.1. NCBI lineage: Eukaryota > Metazoa > Arthropoda > Chilopoda > Lithobiomorpha > Lithobiidae > Lithobius > Lithobius niger. Next base: position 11,808 of record JAHWFP010198132.1, read on the forward strand.
TTTCTTACTAGAGTAAGAGAAAGGGTAAGCACCTAGCCTACACCCGCCACCTGTCTCTTTTACTCTGGTAAGTGTGGGAGAATACTTCCCCACCCGTATTTTTACTTCCTCCTACCTGTGGACTTCCTCTTACTCTGGGAGAGGAGGAGGGGTTATGAGCTCTAATGCCGTCACTCTTAGTATTGAAATGAGCTTGAGTGTCTCAACAATGTATGCCAACAATACGTACTGTACCATTATCACAAGTCTTCATATCACCTGTACGATAAGTGAGTGAGCTTTGCAGCTAAAGGTACATTCCTCCTTGTTGGCTTTCCTGTAAGACTCGAGTTTTGCTACGTTAGTTCAAACTTGCGTAAATGTTGCAGTACGCTCTTATTTTCCTGCTTTTTCCCACTTAACGAGACGGTTTTGCTATATTTAGTCAAACTTATTTAACTATTGCAAAAAGCTATTTACGCTCAGGATGCGTGGAAATAGGAAGAAGGTCTGTGCTTTTACTTTTAAGTTCAATGCAGTCATTTGTATCCAACATGGCGTTTATTCTGTTATGGTAAAACATATTTTTGACAAATATTATAATTATAATGTTTATTCTGAAAGAAAAGTAATGTACAAAGTTCACATGTGAACTTGTTTGTAAAGAATACACAAGAGACTGTACAACTTATTTATATAACATAGGTTACTTTTTTTTATTTTTGAAAACAAGCCATAGAATTAACAAAAAGAATACATTTAAAAACGCGAAAAATAAAGATAAAAACACCTTAATAGTTGTAAATCAGTTAGCATTCACTGTGTTTTTAAAATCCATTTTTAAAAAAATTCTTTTTGGCTTTGTAAATAGTTTGTAATTTTCTTATATCTTTCAGAAACTTGTTAAATCTAAATGGAACTTGGTGTGACACGCCAAGTTTACCAATTTGGAACTTTTAAACAGCTATTTTTTTCTCAAAAATCTCTCAACGGTTTAAAGTCATTCTTAAAGTATTTTTGAGTAAGTATAGTATACATCAAAGTTTGCTTATACGTAGTTCTTTGTACATTTCACTAGTTTTTTTTACTTTAGTTATTTCCAAAAATAACTTTTAATAGCTTTCTTAAACAGTTTTTGTATAAATTTATTTACACCGTTTGAGGTTGTCCCAAAATGTACTAATCGCTTATGTAATAACTGACATGATCATTGTTTCAAACAGCTAGTTTTTTATTTTATGTTTCTTATTATTATAATAATTAATAATAATCATAATAATAATAATAGAGCAGTGACGATGACGCCTTAGGCCACTAAAAATTAATTAAGTGGTTATCAGGAGCACACGCATGGTTTTTTTTTTAGTGCACGAAACCTTTTTTATGACATTGTTTAAAAAAGAAAAAGTACCAGTCACACACCAGCACTTTCACCAAACATTACCTGACACCGATGACCACGTCAGCTCTTTGCGCCATTCACATGAAACTAAGCTAAGGATAGTTTAGAGGCATGTCACAACTAAAAAATTGTATCAAAAGAATGGCTTTTATCAAATGTGCAACTTTTGCACGCTGAACCTGGCATTAAACCATAGATATTTTACTCGACAACAAAATGTAAGCCACTAATTTCGTTTTGTTTGATAAAAAAAAAAACAGCCATGGCCCGCATCTGAAAAATCACGAATAAAACGTAAAAAAAAATACCGCCTGCTCGCATCAATTTTTTTTTTAGTAGCACTCCCGAGAATCACTTAATTAATTGTTAGCGGCCTTGTTTACTGTCGTTGAGCTATCTGCAAGGGCCACTGAATATACGCGAAGGTAATTAGCGCAGTTTGTCAAGCTGTGAGAGCGGCTTTCTCGGACCTACAAATGCGTAATAATTTTGTTGTCATCTGTTAAAATTTTCAGCAAGTATCTTATTTTTTCTGCCGATTTACAACTTTAACATAAATTTCGAAGCGTAAGTGATTGGACAAAACAACGTTTTTTAGGCCTAGAACTCAGTTCTCCATTATTAGCTTGACTAAAGAATGTGTTTTTTTAAACTCCAGTGGTCCATGCAGCTAGCTCATCGACTGGTTTCAGATTCTAGCTCTGTAGCTAATAATGAGTTATTGTTTCTTCTGTATTAAAAATAACCTGTTTTTTTTTTCCGTTTTCCTAGCTCCACTTCCGGTTTCCGGCCATGTCTTAGCGATGCCCGTCCTTCCCAGATCTTCTTTCCTCCTCATCTGCATTCTCAGTTTGGTGGACCTTTCTTCCCAGCGTTAAAAGGTAAACAATTTCTTACCTATTTATTCCATTATTTGTGTGTGTGTGTGTGTGGGTGTGGGGAGGGGGGGGGGACTGTTGACGGAAGGAGTGCTTTAAAGGTGCTGGTCTCTAGCAAGAAAGAACATACTGGCATTAATTTGCTATAGTCTGTTCCACATTTTGAATGTAGGTAATCAAAATTTCCATAACGGGTGTTCATCCGCTGGAAGAAGTAGTCCCAGTTTCAAAATATCAAGCCAAGGCTGTGATACGTTAATGTCGAAATTGTGATAACCCGCATTCTGATTGTGGGACTGGCCATAGAACAAGATCGGGAGGGAGTGGAGTGTGGTAATGCTTACCAGCCTCTTACTGACAAAATTTTACACCTAGACCCTGACTGTCAAAGCTTGTCCGTGCTCCTTCTAGGTTTTGACTTTTAGATCCTTACTCTAAACATTTAACGTTCCGTTTTTGTTTATTAATTTTGACTATTCGTGTACGCAAAGGTCGAGTTGCGCACGAATTATTGTTGAACGTAAGAGGGTAAGTAGGCCCAACAATCCCCAGCTCCCATTCCTGTGAGGAACTACGCAGATTATTCAACTTGTCGGTATTAAATCTTCCCTGAATGTGCAATAGACTGTGGTTTCCATTACAGCGAGTCACGGAACATAACGAATCAATTTTAACAAACAGCTGCTGGAACACCACGACTCCACAACGAACGTCTTAAAATTTAGAAAGATAAAAGGTCCTTATTTTACCTAGCAAGATGACCGCTTGCGAAGGGTGTATTTACTTCCGTTCAGAACCTGCGTAGGAAATTTATACTTCCGGTTCTGCATAGTCGAATTTCCGTTTGATGTCCTTCCTGCTTGAGTGTCCTTTGGATGGCTGTTTAATAATCTATATAACTAAGATTATAATATTTGTTTGTGTGTGTGTGTGTCGCCAGATCACCAAGATTCCCACTACTAATTCTATTCTATAAATGTCCGCAGTGGGAAGGCTACAGTGGGATACAGAACTAATTTGTCTGTATAAGTAACAATTCTGTCAGAGGCACAGTACTGATGACGTCATATGTTTTTCCAGTCACAATATTTTCATGCAAACAGGATCTCGACCTCTGCATCTCTTATCCCTAGCTCTAACTAAATCTAATGAAAGTTTGGCCTACTGCTAATGGGAAATCACAGTATTTTCATACAAACGGGACATCACTACAATGCTCTTAAAACAGGCCATATACGGGGAGGGGGGTAATGATAAGATTCCTAGTATTTTTTCTATTGCAACTTCCGTAGTTTCGTTACCATGGTGTATTCACGTACCGTAGCAATCACAAACTATAAAACTCACTGATCACATAATATTTCACTTTTCTAATATCATATAACAATAATGCTGTTTTTCCACAAGTTGCGATAAAAGATATCGGAAAGGGGTCTACCTCACTAACATAAGTACTAGTGTCAAAAGTCCAGAATCCTTAGTCAGGAAAAAGACAGCTTATTAAGGCGAAGACGAGTTCAGGTCGCTTTGAAATTTTCTGAAAAGGTAGCTTTCGTACATTGATTGAAACCAGTAACCGTAGACGACGAAACTGAAACAGCTTTGTCAGAATTCCATGCTGGGGTTATCACTCTTCACTGATAAGAAACTCCGTCTACATTATAGTGTAACGAATAGCGCCGAAACAACCCCCCCCCCCCCCCCCCCATATTATCACACCGGATCAACGTTTTGTCCAAAATTGTGAAGCCTCTTTTTTTCTGTTGCTTCTCCATTTACGGCAGTTTCCTGTTTTTACGACTGAGGCCCAATTTCCGACTAAGAAATTTGGTGGGAATGGGGAGAACAAACACCACAACGAAATGTCGTTTTGGGGGAGATTTGAATGCCCCCCCCCCCCCAAAAAAAAAAGAAAAAGTTTGAGTCTACAAAATGAGCCTAAAGTTGGACTAACAGGGTCTGCAGAACGACCCTGGCAGAAATGTTAGCTAGATAAATTTTGGACAGAACGTGGATTTGGTCACAATTTTTTTCTTGCGCCCTCTCCCCCCCCCCCCCCAATGTTTTTTTAATACGCTCCCGTTAACGAAAGGGACATGCTACCTCAAGTGTAATCGATCTTGTGATAGTAAAGTCGAAACAACGCATGGACACGGACATAAAACCGCAAAAAACTTTGTGTTTTTAAAACCAGAAAGACCTGCAGTGGCGCACAAGGAATTTTCTTTGGGAAGGGATGGGGGCCAACAAAAAAATTGTAATTGAGAATGGGTCCGTGAATTCGGCTGAGAGGTCTGAGAGAGAGGATTGGTTTAGTCCAATCGAAGTCCTGCCTGTAAAACAACTCGATTTCGACAGTTTTGTGTCTTTGAAGAGTTTCAAAAGCCAGTTGTCATAATTTTTTTCAGTTGCAATAAATCTGTATTTCTTTTTTGGTAAATTTTATGTTAACTTCGTATATGGGAGGGACGGGGGCACTTGTCCCATGTCAGCTTGTTATCGACGTAGTTCAAGAGAGTCTATAAACCCTCCCTCAACAAGAACCTGCCTTACGTAAAGATTCCCGCAAACCTTTCGGTCACCTACTGATGCTTTTCCTATTGGCACTTTCCCATACTGGTGTTTCTTCTTGGTGAATCCGTACTGACGCAAAAAAAATGTAGCGTGCTAAGAGCCATCTTTCGAATTTTTCACTTGCATGTCTCAATTATTGTTGGCACATACGCTTCTGAAAGAAAATTCGAAAGTGCTCCAATTTAGTAATGACCATTTCTTGCCACGAGATGGCTCTGTGTAAAGTTTCTTTGTGAACTCTCTTAAGCTGTACGTGTACGAGTTTTCATTTTCATCTACAATTATTTTCTCCAAAATGACAAACCCTCAGTCGTTAAAGGCATCCTGTGGGCAAATGAAACAGTTCCGAAATATGTAATTTTTGAATAAATCGGTTTCCGATAGCCTAGTTCTTTTTGTGTTCAAAGTGTTTCAAAAATGCTGTTATTCTAAGCTACTTAGTGTACCTCAACAAAGAAACACAATAAAGCCAACGTTGTGAACTACTGCAGATGCCAAGTGAGCAGCTACAAAGACGAAGGAAAACCAAATGTTTGACTGGGACTGGACGGTGCCATACGCAGTTCTGTGTATATTTGAACAATTACGCCTAAATCTGAGTGATTAAGGCTATATTTGAGTGATTGAGCCTAAATTTAAGTGATTAGTTTTGTATTTGACTGAACAGCAATAAAGCCAAACGGAAAAAATCACCAAAGGGTTGGAGAGGGAATAGCGTTTATGGACGATTTTTCCCTATATGCTAGGCAGTACAATATGTTGTCACTGTACTAGATGTGCCATATGCAGTTCTGTGTTATTTGAGTGATTAGGCCTATATTTAAGTGATCAAGACTACATTTGAGTAATTAGGCATATATTCGAGTGATTAGTTCTATTTTGAGTGATTAGGCGTATATTTGAGTGATTAGTTCTATTTTGAGTGATTATGCCTATAACTGAGTCATGAGTTCTATATTTGAGTAATTAGGACTACATTTGAGTGATTATAGGACATTTCAGTGATTAGGCCGATATTTCAGTGATCAGGCCATTGTGCCTATATTACGTGATTAGGCCTACATTTGAGGGATTAGGTCTTATGTTTAAGTGATTAGGTCTATGTTTGAGTCATTGGGCCTATATGAGTGATAGGCCCGCATTTGACCTTAGGCGCATATTTGAGTAATTAGGTCTTTATTTAAGTGATTAAGCCTATGTTTAAGAAATTAGGCCTTTGAGTAATTAGGTTTATAAATTCGCTTTAGCTGATATTGTGTCCCTAACGTGTTTATATGGTTCCTCCAATCGTAAACTCTCTGAAACCACGTGACATCGTGTTGGCACCATTGTGTTTCTTCGTTGATTATCATTGTTTACTGATAGTGTCGTTTCGTTACATGTAAATCCCTTTGTTTTTCCTTGGGATTGTTGCACCAGTATTTTGTGTTGTTGTTTTTTAACTGGTGTTGTATTTGCGTATGCTTTGAATTTATTTTGGCTTTGTAGAGTCAGTGTTGTACAAATACAATGCTATACAATACAAAACTATACAAGACCATGCATTAATGTACCTCAAAAACATGCACAAGCACAATTTATATATATATACGTAAAAATGTGCGAGAATGCTTTTGCATCCTTTATGAACTATTCCTATTTAGAAAACACTGTTAGATTTTTTGTATTGAGCCTATACTGCATGGAGCGAACCAACTTTAGACCACTGATAGCGTATTCCTTAATTAGTACAATGAATACACACCCAGACGTTATTGATGCTATGTGAAAATGATGAATTATGTGATTAAAATATAATAGATGCGACTGACAAATGCGAAATACATTTCTTTCATAATTCAATTTACTTTGAGACTAACAAAAAGTTTTCTAAAAACGAAAACTAAAGAAGAGGGCCAAAAAATCAAACCACGGGGCAGTGCGTCTATAGTTGGGTAGTTAACAGGGTTAATCTTGGCGGCCTTTTCTGCTTTAATGATCACAAAATACTTTTTTTAAGACCTGTGTGAGCAGAGGCGTAACTTCAAAATTGGGGCCCGGAGGCAGCAGTGAATTGGAGGGGCCCCTTAATAAAAAAAAAATCAGTTATTGACACACAAGGTGAGAGCCTAGTGGAGGGCCCCTTTCACTAAAAAAATAATGCAGTTTTGTCACACAAGGGGGCAAGGGCCCAACAAAGCCCCCCCCCCCCCCCATGAAAAATGTTTTGCAACACAAGGCGATAGCCATGGAAGCCGCTTAACTACATTAAAAAAAAGCAGTTTTGCAACACAAGGCGATAGCCATGGAGGCCCTTTTACAAAAAATTCAGTTTTTGCCACATAAGGCAAGAGCCAGTGGAGCAATGGGGGCCCCCCTTTTAACAACATAAAACAATTAAGTTTTTACAACACAAGACACAACTTTTTTCACAAAACTGTAGCAATAACTTACTTTTTAGTATTAGGCGGCTGCCGTCTCTGCCTCATTGTAGTTTCGCCACTGTTTGTAAGACTTTTTGTAAACTTGTCAGCATTTCTACACCATAACACTTCTGGTTTTGGGTGGATTCACTTCAGTTTCGACTGGTTTGAGAAACTTTCACGTCACGTATAATTCGATGAAGTAAACTTCCTTATTGTACTAGTTTTCCACCAGGGTGGTAGTTTAAACCAAATTGAAAGCGACAGGTTCTTGGCCAAATACAAATTCTAAATTCTGCAGTTTTGAAAGACATCGATGCCGCACTTCTAGTTCTAAACGGAGTTATAGTGTTTACGTATTTATCTTACTACCGTTTGGTCATTTAGAATGCTTCTAAATTTAATTTAATTTAAATTTCGTTACGAAGGAAAAATTTGCAATAGGACGAAGAAGCGGCAGCAAGATCACTAATACCAAGCCTCATAATTAAAAAAAAAGTTATGTACGTCTGGCATATTGTGTTAAAAATAGTTTCTGTTCGGATAGTTTCATTTAACAAATATTAAGGGATGGAGCTGTAACTAACTGTAAATTTAACAACGAAATAAAAAAAAATCTTTCATTTTCAAACACACCATAGTTACCACACGTATGGAAAAAAAATACTAAAATTTTCCAACTAATTGTGTACTTTCTTTTCTGGTTATCCAAAAAGAGCATTGTCAACCCGAAATCGCATAAAAATTATCTCTTTCTTCCGGGGCGAGGGATAATCGCCTAACTGGAAAATCGCATAATTGGAAGAACGTATAACGGACAACAGTATAACGGAATGTCATCTAACAGGAAATTCGTATAATGGAAAAGCGTCTAACTGGAAATTCGTATAATGGAAAATCGTCTAATATCCCTGCCTCGCTCGCGATGCCGCGCTCGCTGCGGCTATACATATAACATCAGAAACCGGAGTTAGATGTTAATCCAGTTAGACGTTTATCCATTATACAATTATCCATTATACGATATTCCATTTAGATGCTTTTCCAGATTTTTTATTTAGGCTGATTTTAGACAATTATCCCATTAGACGATTTTCCAGTGTAGACATTCGTCCGACCCCCTTTCTTCCTCTCTTTTTCTTTAAAATTAATTTAGTTAAGTCTTAATTTATGCAAGGCAAACTAACGATCGTCTGATGTAGCTGAGTTAGGTCAATCTGGACCGTACTGGACGTTTTCTTGCAGAATTAGTCCGGTAAAAGCAGCTAAAAAATTACGTATTTGATTCGCAATCTAACCGTATCAATAGTTACAACGTAACAATCGTTGTACGTTTTGCTAAACGGACAGGACCGGACTGACTATATAGTGGTGGGCGTTGGTATGGAAATCATCCAGGGGGCGAAGTGCTTACTGAGGGGTGTGCAATCATCGATATGCAAAGTTGGTAGACTGGCATCTAAAGTGGGTTTGGGGAGGCTCTTCCCCCCCCCCCCCCACTTTCAGAGGCAAAATTCATGAAAGTTTTGGCCGTAATTAGCTGATTCTTACGCTTTACATCACATTAGAGAAAAGATGGGGCGATTTTCAGGTGGAGCGCTCTGGGTGGGGGGGGGGGGATCTCGCTGCAAATGTACAAATCTGAAATCCCTGCAAATCATGCAAATTTAGCAAAATCGCGCAAATCTGTGAAAATCGGCGTAAATATGTGAAAATCTGCAAATCTAGGTTATTAATTTGCAAATCTGGGATCGGACAAACCCAAAAATGACGTTAGAGATTTGTAAATCCACCGAATTTTCACCGGATTTTCACCGGATTTTCAAATCTCGTTCGTGATTTCTTGGTTTGTTGGACCCCTCGTCGCCATATCAGGTCCCTGTGAGTCGAGGGATTTGTGATCTTCTTTAAGCATAGCGGGGAAGATTTGTAGGGTGCCATTCTCCACCAATTTGTTAAATTACGTTTACGTAAATAATCTTAGGGAATAAAAACTGAATGTCCGCCGGCTTTAGTGGGCGGATTCAGTGGACAAGCCGACCTGAAGAGACGATGATGAGTTGAGGCTTCATCAGTGACGTCACAGAGAAGGATCGGGAAATTAATCGTGCGTTTAAGACCAACTTTGGCGACAGGTCCGATCCGTTTGGCGAGTTAAGCAATGTGCTCAATCATTGATTGAAGAAGTCAGGCTTTTGTTTTAGATTTCTTTGTTAAATTGCGCAAACACCAACGGATTTCAGTGTGGGATTAAAAAAAAAAAGAGATCGTAACTTACAGGTGTAAATTGCCGGAACTCAGCTTTAAATTTTATCTAATTGGGACTTGTTTGCCTTAAATGCAGAGTTTGTAAGTTTTAAATAAGTTAAAATTTTGATCAAAATTGGAAAGGTAATGAAGTATAATTTTTTTATGTGCAGAAAAATGTCTTACAAGGCAAGAACCTGGGGCTATGAATTTGGTAACAGCAACACCCCACAATGGAATTCGCTGGCGCCCTTACATCGGCCTCGGCAGATGGGCCTTCTAAACTGGCATCGTAATAAATCTTATCAAAGATGGCCGCTCCACCTCAATGCCGTAAGTGGATTTTAAGCTTTAATAATGTAAAAGATAATAATTCTGGACATATTAGGGCGTGTCTGGGGGTGGGGGGTGGGGGGCGGTAGGGGAAGCCACCCGGGCCCAAGAGGCAGGAGTTGACCAATTCACTCCGAAAAAAGAAACATAATATATGACTTCATTTCTACAAGACACTAAAATTATGATCCAGAGAAAAGCCACCTTGATCCCAGAAGTGTTAAGTCGCGGAATGAGGGGAGGGCGGAGAGGACGTCGGGAAGTCTTAACAGTAGACTGCAAACCAGAAATTTGCTGATTTTGACGAAATACGCAGAATTTTACCAAAAAAATACTAAGAATATTTGTTTTCTTCGAGACACTAAACTTCTCTTCTTGGTACCAGATTTGGTTCCTTCTTCTTTACTATTTTTGTTCTTGTCCAATAGAGCATTGATATTTGCCGCCATATTGGCACCAGTACGGGTTTTGGAGGGCATAACTACAAGGTGCACTACATAAAAATGGAGGGAAAAACAACGGAAGAGCGTATTTTTTAGGCTTAAAATATTCTCCAACAACAAAAATCGCGCGTTTTAGGTCTAAGAAATCACTCTTCACAGCATCGGCTTCAGTATGACGCCCTTCTGTTTCTCTCTGCAGTGCCCCTTGCAGCTAACCCATTAAGGCTCCAGCATAGAGTTATATACACTAACACTACGTCGTGTCACTACTCTATACAGCAGTAGCAATAACGTTGTATTATTGTACATCATTGTATGCTGGAGCCAGTAATTGGGCTGGCTGCAAGGTGCACTGGTGGGGGGAAAAGAAGGTCGTCTTTTCGAAGCCAATGCTGTTAGAGCGGATTTTTTAGGCCTAAAACGCGCGATTTTTGTCGATTTGTTGGCAGATGCTGGAATTTTTAGGAAGTGGACACCTTTCTTTTCCGATTACACCCTCGCAGAAAAAGGGCACTGGAGAAAACAACGTTTTTTTAGGCGTAAGAAATCCGCTCTCAAAGCACTGGCTTGACTGGAAGTACCGTTGTTTTTACCGTTGTTTTTGTGGGTGCCCCTTGTAGCTATCTTTCCAGTTTCTAGCCTCATAGCAATATGGCGCCATTGTCACTGCTCTATAAATGTGGCCGCACACCAAAGTCGACAAAACGTCGTTGCAAGACGAAACGTCGCGAGACGTCGCATCTGGTGGAGAGACTCCACTCACACGAAACTAGAAGGAGCTTCGATTTGTTGTCGTGAGACGCCTAAAGACGTCTCGCGACAACGTCGCATCCGGTGTGTGGCGCTCAGCTCATCGCTATGGTTTTGGAGACGTCTGCAGCATACTGAGACAGATTTCTACAAAAGGTCCTGTCGTGCGACGTTTTGTCGACTTTGGTGTGCGGCCATCCTAAGTTATGAAAACTCGTAACGCAAAAGCTGTTAAACCATGCGCAATGGCTGTTTGCCGTGACGTCACCATGAGTTAGCCAATGACGAACGAAAACAACGTCTGTTTGGCCGTCTGATTGGACTAGCCCAGTCACATGATATCCACGTCACAGCAAACAGCCATGGTGCGTGGTATAGTAATTTCTTTCCTGTGAATCCTACTTTCTTCACAACAATAACACACTAACACTCGTGTTTGCTTTTTGTTTTTTTGGCCAGTATAACCTATAATTTGGTACCTGCGTCAAGTTCGCCCCACACGGTTATTACTATATGTCTAACGCGCTTCCGTACCTCGTTGTAGCTCTGTGCAACTCCTTCCCCCATGGAATTCCTTACCTGAGTAAGGTTGCGTTTACACAACTCGCCTTTGCATTTTGGCCGCCAAAGGTGAATTCGACAAGGTAAATCTGAAAACGTTTGAGTAAACAATTGCAGTCTTATAATCCGTGACAATACGACAAAGTATTTCGCTTGACGAAATAATTTTCCCAGTCGCATCCAAACTCACGTTGTGACTGTTTCCGTTGCGAGCCGGCAATGGTAAAAGTATCGCCCTGTTGGAATTTCAGATGATTACTAGCTTTTAGTTAGCTGCGTGCGAGAATGCAAAGACGAGTCGTTGTATAAACGCATCCTAATTCGGCAACTAGCCTAAGCCGTCAGCGACAATCGAACACTAGAAAGTAAAGTAGTACACTAAGCTTGCTTTATCACTTACGTTTTACCCCAGTGACGTACCCCAGATTTGAACCGGCGACTCTATGGTTAAGGCGGCTCCACCAGTGGTCTGGTGACGGACTTGTTCGGTACTGGAATCAGGGTCCCTTTACTTGAATGAATCGTCAGTGCACAAAGGAAGGTGGCTTACCGTACTACGTTATTTTTAGTATATGTTTATGATGGCTCATTAGAAAATTACCTTTATATTATTTACACCGATCCGTGTTTATTTATTTAACATAACACACAACGACAGGGCAACTAACAACAAAAAATATTTAAGTAAAGCAGCCTAAAGCATAGTGGTAATCAGCTCGAAGGATACGGATACTCGTTAGGAGTAACGCCAAAACTGCGCTTGCAAAATTGGCCCCAAAACACCTCGTTCATATATTACGTCACACTCTAGGGGGTTGGGTGGTTGATTTATTCTGACAATTGTGGCCTAGGGGAGATGGTTCCGAAATGTGACGTCACAATCTTTTGTGACGTCACATTTTGGTGTTCACATCACCTTAATTTTTTGGGGTATTATTTACCAAAACAATTGTTCAGATGCAATTCCGTTTAAACACACAAAAACTCCCAAGATTTAAACCCGTGAACTTTAAAACGTTTGAAAAAATACAAAAAAAATAAGCATAAGCACTGTTAAGTGGTTTTTAGGGAGGTTGTTTTTAATTTTTGACATTTGTGACAAGGGGTTACTGTTAAGTGGGTGTTTCAAAATAGGCCAAAAAGCGTGACGTAATATATAGACGGCTTCCGATACATAACAAACAAAGCGTAGGGGTTGCAGTGCTGAAGGGCGTGGGGGGAGGGGGGCGGAAGAATGCCCCCCTCCAAGGCAAATAAAAAGCAGAAAAATAACCATTTTGTCAAAAATAGCAGGAAAATTCAGGCAAAAAACGCATAAAAACATAAATCACTCTGCATCCCCCTCACATATTTCGTTCTGGATTCACCTCCGACGGAGAGTCAATGTTATACATTTCAAAATGGCGTCTCACTAAACAAGCTACACGATTTAAAATGCCTTGTAGTCAGTTTTGCTCTCTCAATATATCTTTCAGTCAACTTAGCGTGTTAGTTAGTTTGTGTTTCTAAAGTTGGTTCGTTCTGTTGCCGTAGGCTTCTCCTTGTGCTCGTGCTGTCCGTCAGGGAAGCAGCCCGGTGTCCATGGTTCGACGCTGCCTCCTCCGCCGTGTCACCAAGACCCACTCGCCTCTCTCGTGTCCAGGGAGCAGCGCTCCAGCAGTGTGGCCGACTTGCGGCGCAAGGCTAGGGAACACTCGCAGGCCGTTCTCAAATGCGCCGCTCTCAAAAACGAAACAGCGCCACCGGACAAAATGTAAGCAAATAGTGCAACAATTGGTGATTTTTCAACAATGACAAAAAGCAACAGCGGCAACACGAAAACTGATGGTTTCTTCATTTCCAAAGTGCAAGAAAATAACCTAAGATGGCGTAGGAGTCCGAAGTAACTCGGTTTCAACCTGTTACCATGTTTAATACCGCCGCAAATATTTCGATTCATTTGGACTGTACGCGGCAGCCGTTATCAGTGAATAATTAGAAGCGCATATTTGTCTTCTGCTTTGTTGTCCTTAGGATTACGCGATGCCTAATACGTCACCTTTCTACATGACGTCATGTAAAAGGGGTGGGATTTGGGGTTTGTGTAGTAATGAAGTGTATCAAGCAGTTTGTGGCGTCACGTTTTTTTTTATGACGTATTGTTTTTATGCTAATTTATCATTTTTCTTTCGTATTATGAAACATTTTGCGTAAGAACAATACTACGGATCTGTCATGGTTCTGGACGTGAAAAAATGTGCTGTATCTTCCGTTAGGCCTAACGTTGAAAGTAGTAGAAAGTTAACTAGATAGCGCATCTTAACTCTTCCAAGCTTACGCGAGGCCCTGGCGATAGTTGCAGCGACTAACATCTCTGCTAATGCTTGGCTTTCGAAACCGCATGAAGGCAAAGCATTATCAGAGGTATTAGTAGCCGCAACTACCGCTAGGCTCCCGCGTACGCTTGAAAGAGGAAAGATGCGGCTTTAGTTGACATGTGATCTATGGTAAACCCAGTCTGAGACAGAGCCATCACTCTATCCCGTTCTAAATTTCGATCGTTGGCCAATAATTTACTTGCGATTTGAGTTTCTAAAATCGAATGCTGAAAAAATGTAAAGGATTTACGCCAATTGATCGCCGAATCAAAATTGTAAAATAATTGCCTAAACAATTGTAAATTGTGATAGGAAAATACCGTACCCAGTCTGTCAAAATTTCTCGGTTTGTAAAAAGCAGTTCACGCATGCATGTTTCAACTGTGCGAACGTAGATATTAACGGTGTATTTGTGTAAATTGCTCCCTTTACGAAAAGTGATCCCAACTTCAAAATTTTATGAAGTTTAAAACAAATCTAAAACAATTAACCATTTTCCCCCACATTATTTTCAAAGTTAATGGAGAGGAGGAAAAAGGAGATACCGTAGCACATGGTTAAGCATTACAACATTGGGGTTTTTTTTTCAAAAGCTGTGGCTTTATTTCTCACTCAGGAAGTCTAAATTTTCATAACTTTTTCATGATTTTTGTCATATTTTTCATAATTTTTTTTTCAAAATATTTTCATGATTTTTTTCTTCATTCATAATTTCAAAATTTTTTAAATTTTCATAATTTCACTAATTCTCTTAAAAGTCAAAACGTTAACGGAAACAAGTCCCCGTAGTAGCTACTTGTTTAATAGTGACCGAGGCTTATGCTTTCCGTTTCGTAATGTAATGCTTTCGTTTTTGTAATATAATTTTTAGGGGTGGGAAAGGGGGGGGGGGGGAAATTGCAGAACATGTGTGACACGATGTGACAGTGGATGAATTGGGAGGGTTTAAAATGCAGAATTTAATCCCACGGTGGTTAAAGGCGACATTTAAGCAGTAAAATAAATGGGATTTTTTGCGTGTTTACTGATGACGACTCCCATGTAGCCAAACTGAGTCGAAATATTTGTGGGTGTAATGTGGTACGTATGAAAATTACCAGTTTTCGGCAGACTATCGCGCTCATGTCGTATTGCTGGTTCGACTACATTACGTGCTAATTCAAAGGGATGTGTGCAATGTTGTGTAAAATAGACGAATTTGACTCAAAAATCAACGGTTGTGAACTGCGTCGAAGAGTGTGAATAATGTTTGATGAATTATGCACATGAAAAAAGTTGTTAGAACACTGCAAAAAAAGATGAAGATACCACTCCGCAGCAAGAGATATTGTGGTGTATAGAGAGTATTCATTCGTGTATATTCAAAGTGTGTAAAAACTACAAAGTGACTACTTAAAAAAGCAAATATCCAAATTTGCTCGTTCTTAATTAAAAGAAACTATGTTCTGTGTGTGACTTAAAGTCCACTATGTTTTTTTTATTTCTTTTGAAGATAGGCTATTTTCAAATAGTAATCGTTTAATAGTGAGAATATATGTTTCAATCTTTGATATGGCTAAAATTGACTTTTATAAAATTCAGCACAACATTATAGATGCAAAATATTATGGTGTTAAACATTATTGAATACAATTCGAAAAATGCAATAATGATGCGTATTTGCATGTATGCACTAATGAATTACGGCGACTACATTTGCTTGTATTTCATACCCATCTCTACTGATTGATAATAAGTTTATTAAAATGATCATCTGTTTTCACTGAGCGATTGATGAGCATGCCCTGTGGTAATTTCCTCCTGTAAATGTTTGCCAGGAGTTCATAAAGAAGGAAGGGAGGACGGATTGCAATTCTGAGTCAAGGCAATTTAACGTTTTAGTAAATCAGGAGGTTCGCTACCTTTAATTACAGCTAGTTATTTGTGTAATTATTATGTTTTATGGTTAACACAACAACCCACCATGCAGCACGTTGCGTATGTGCGATAATAGTTGCAGCAAGCAAATTACTACAAACGTTTGCACGCACACAAAAAATTTATAAATGTGAATACGTAAAAATACAAACAATTCATGACACATTGTTTTGCAGCATTATCTTTTTTTTTTCTTTTTCGTTTATTCAACAGATTTGCAAACGAATTATTGATTTGTTTTCAATTGGCATTTGAAAATGGATTTTTTTTTAATTTCACCAATTTTATTGGAAAATTCCAAATTTTCATCTGTTAAGCTTTTAAAACTTTGAAGTAGACAATGATCTTGAGAATTTTTGGCCCATATTTAAGTCATATTGTTTTGTTTGATAAATTTTTGTTTCAATTTTGTGCTCTCTTTTTTTGCATCGTAGTTTAAACATTTTTTCGCAGGATGAAGGTTTTCTTAGTTGAGTATTTTTTTTATTGTTGTATACTATAACTGTAGCCTACATCCATTTAAACAATGTAAATTTGCCTGTTATCTGGATCCCACCCGGGATCCGCGCCTACACCAATGGATATACAAATGAGTTTTCATCACACGAAAATATGTTTTTTTTTTTTTTAATTTCCTGGAACGCAGTTTCTCGTACAAAAATTCGCCAAGTGGAATGCTATAAATCCATCATACGATAGCACAGAATCTTAATGCTGCCTAGTACTCCTCATTACTAACGGTACATCTTTATGCACTCTTGATTGTACTAATTGCTAGTTCACTAATGCTTTACAGGCGAAGTGCCGAAGGCAAACAAAATAATCGGGTTTGATACAGGGGCCGTACTGAGTATGATTCGGTTACCCCGCCCCCCCGGCCCCCCCCCCCCCCCCCCTCCCCCCGCACCACCATTTTCATGCCAAAATATCAGGGAGTCGAATATGAAACCAAAACCGCAAACCGGTGAAAACCGGGAAACAATTACCGCACCCGAGCTGGAACCGAATCGCAAACTGGTGTCCTTGCGCAAATCCGAACAAAACGGAAAAAATATACCGGTTTATTTCGTTGTTAGCAGCATTGCTTGGTAATATAAGTACCCCATTTATTAAAATATTAATCCAATAGTTGAAACTTCAAATTTAATTAGGCCTACAGTTTAAATTTTTCTAAGCAAGTTTCTATTGTTTTTCCATAAACTATCATAATAGTCTGTGAGTGGGTGAAAACACATTTTTTTAAATAATAATTGAAAACTGTTTTTAAGTGGTTATAATCGGTTTGATTTGAAGTAAACCATAATTTCTGTTTGTTCAAAAAACCGCAACTGAATGGGAACACTTAAACCCACAGCTGAACCGTATCGGAACCCAATTCTTTTGCAGTTCGACTCCCTGCTTTAAAATATTTTTTCATTACGATTTTAACTCTTTCTTGTATGAATTAAAAGGATCTTTTTTCATTATGAAAATGGCGGAGGAAGAGGAGTTCTTTTCAACATAAACACAAAAATACAGTTTGATGTGAAGTGAAAACTTAGGTGCATCCCCCTCCTCCCTCCTCAACAGGATCCTCCTCGATCCACCCTCTGGTTTGGTTTTGAACATCCCTTGGTTTTGTAGATTTCTTGGCTAATATTTTGGCTGATAGCCTCAATTTAACTCTGCAGAAGTTTCTGTTTTAATGAAACCCAGTCACAATTTAAACATTTGTGAATCTGTTATTGATTTTATGTCCGTCTTGAATTTCTTGCTTAAAACTGAATGGCAATTGAAAAATACAAATCTGGTGTTGAATTCTCAAGTTTTGGCACGTCCAAAATAAATAAATCGTTCTGAACAGGCTCAGTTGTACTGCAGGTTGTTTCAATTTAGACCGACGTTTTATTTTTTATTTTTATTTACTGTGATGAAAGTTGAGTAAAATTGTCTCACTAGCTCATTAATGTGTAACATGGAGTGTCGTTTAGTCGATCGTTCGTTGAAGGTTTGTTTTTGTTTAATGCTTTTGGAGCCCCAGGGGTATTTTTTACCTAGTGAGAAAACAAAAACCACCATTCATATGTTCCTACTGTGAGCGGAAATTGTGACGAGGCCGGAAGTCTCTACTGTGACGAGAAATTAAAGGCAGATTGCCACCAATAGCAAATCTAAGAATCTACCGTGGCACCATCTAGCGGCCATGATATCGTTAAATTTGCGTGCCAAATTTTCGCTCAGTGATTAAGGAATAAATAATAATAACAATAAAGCATTGGGTGCTTGAGCAAACAGGCCTGAAATGGACCCGGGGATCACTAGTAATCAGCCCAAGGTTGTTACGCGACCAAAACTAAAATCAAGAGAGTTGTAAAGTTAAAGCTTACATAACAGTGTTCCGGGGTTCATGTTAAAAACATGGCAATAATATCAGTAAAACGAGCCAGTATGGCACTAACAAAAGTTAAAACCACCGGCATAAACTACTTAAAATCAGACAGGTACTCGCCAGGTAGAGCATTCTACACCTTGACAACCCTGTTAACAAAAAAGTACTTCCGGCAGTCACTGTGGAACGCTCCAGCAACAAGTATTAGAACATAACCACGACGTGTACGTTTATTAGCACGGTGCTCGAAATATCTGCAGAAGTCTGCATCAACCAGACCATGCAGTAATGCATATACGTAAAGTCAAATCAGCCTGCAGACGGCGTAATTCAAGCGAATCTAATTTAGTTAATTCAAGCCTCCTGGCGTAGGAAAAACCTTTTAAACCACGAAGTGACTTGGTGAAGCGACGCTGTACAGATTCAATTAGGTTGATATCGCCCTTCAAGTAAGGGGACCAAACATCACTTGCATACTCAAGACTAGGCCTAACATACACCTTGAGACCCACACAAGTGTATCGACATCTCCGGTGGTATATAATCATCTTTTTAAGCCATGAGGAGCGCTGGCTAGCCATCTTTGCAACATGGATGCAGTGAGTTCTCACCTTCAAATCGGATGTAAACCAAACGCCAAGATTTTAACAGTTTCTGTGCGTGACGATAAGAGTCCATAAGATCCCAGATTAAAGGCCAAAAGCGACTCGATGGTCACTAAATGAGGGCAAAAATTACTCTAAGATCCCCAGAAATTGAACCATGTCGATTTCAAATGTGGAAGCATTTCTCGACGCACCTCAAGTTGTTTTGGACAAAACTGAGTAATGGGTTTCGCCATTTCTTTCGTCTTTCGACGCTCCATTTTTTTTAAAAAACTGGAGCATGTTGTTGCTTTAAAATGTGAAAGTTTTTTGCAATAATACCTCCAGGCTTAGTCGTTTGGGATAAAACTGAGAAAAAGATTTCATTATTTTTCACCTTTTGATAGTCCATTTTTTAAAACTTTTTGCCCCTCCCCTGACCCTTCCCCTACTGCCTATGCTTGCACATAGCAGTCATCGTCATTCGTTGTAGTCTGAAGGTCCAAAATGTGCAGTTAAGCCAACCCCCAATCATCAATGGCCAGTTAGGCACCCTAAACTGAAATCTGTTTAATTTAATTTGGAACGAAAATATTTAAAAAAAAAAAAAACATGATTTAATCACAATTAAGTTTTTACGAAACCTACCCTGCAAAGAACGAATAAGTAAAATCGCAAAAGTTTGCTTGACAATTTGTTGCTTCTGTGTTCACTGGAGGTCAGAAACAGGCACTAAAATAGGGTAAAATGCTTCAGCTTACCCCGCTGGAGTTGCTCACAGAGCTTCCCCAGAACCCCCTTGCTGGGTTTGTCAGGACGTGTTAGAAGTTTTTTACTGGCAGCACTTACGTCAGTTTTGAAACTAGTGGGCAAAAATCATGAGTTGGCAAAATGGGAGTCTCCCCGGCCCCCCCCCCGCCCGCCTGTGTAGCACGTGGTTTCAACAAGCGAAGGAATGCGCAAAGAAATTTTTTTTTACACAACAAACTAGCCACGTGCGTCCTTAATTATTGAATGTAAAGTTGGTGCGTCCACGTGCACCAAGGAGCAAACAGGCAAGGTTAACATATCACTGTTACTAGATGGTGCCCATCGAGCGGTTCAAAATCTGCGTTTCAAAACGGACGATATGTAGAAAAAAGCGCCCGTGATGTCGTTAGGCTTAACTTTACCGCTTGCTTTCTGGTGCACGTGGGCGCACCAACTTTTCACTCAATAATTAAGGAGGCACGTGGCTTGTTTGTTGTGTAAAAAGACATTTATTTGTGTCTTCCTTCGCCTGTTGAAAGTAAGGGCTTGACAGTACTGGATAGCATTTGGTGGCAATACCCCTTTAAGACGAAAATTCAAGCTCACATTTTATTAATTGTTGTTAGGATAAGAATAAAATGTGAACATTTTATCCGTTGATTTAAAAAATCTAATATTTTCCCCCGAACGAACGTCGCTGGGCGAGGTGGGGGGAGAAAGGGGGAGGAAGACACATTTGCATGATTTCTGAGCAGGCCTAAATGTAGCGGCAATACGTTCCTCGCTAGAAACGGAACAACGACATCAGACGTAGGCTTATCAAATACCTAGCCAACGAACGCTACCGCGACGAGAAACATCCGCCAGCCAGGAACGCGGGGCCCCAATCTCTGCGGGATGATGACGTCACCGTGGCCCCGCCCCCATCAATTATTCAAGGGCCAATTTGCTGGCATGAATTATAAACGCTATTAGCTTACTATTAGACAAATAAGCCACCCGGCAGACAAGACTGCACGAGCGCCGTTAGCGGACATTAGCGGTGCAAATACGGAGGCCTCGTGACCCTCCCCTTCCCCCTCCCCCCCCCCCCCTCCTGGTCTATCAGATTTTGAATTCTCCTCCCCTCTCCACCTCCCCGTTCCTCCCCCTGCACGCCATCGATATCATGACGGACCTGTTGTTAAATAAAATACAGGGAAAATCGTACCAAAAAAAAATGAACATTAAAAATACAAGATGGCTATTGTGTGACCCTTTGTAAAGGGCTCCAACGTTAATTGGTGTGGTTGACCATTCGTGTGTCATCGGATAGGCTTATATGTGAGGGGCCGTCTCATCGTGGAAGGTGGAAGTCGCCATGTTTGTTTTAAAAGGGGGACTAAGGTACGTGCTAGGTACGACCAAGGTGCTAGGTGCTAGGGGGACCAAGGTACGAATCAAATGACTCCTTAAAAATTGTGTCATCGCTGCTTTACGAACAGAATGTCTCAAGGATTCATGAACGGTTTGCATTTAGGCCGCTAAAAATAATTAAATGGTTCTCAGGAATGATTCTCACAAATTTTTTTGTTTCTTCGCAAATTTCAGATGCGGGCTGCTACGACTTTTGTTTTTACCAAACAAAACAAAATCTATAGCTTATATTTTGTTGTGGTGTACAGTATGCATGGTTTAATGCCAGGAGCAGCGTGCAAAAGTTGCACATTTGATAAAAACCATTCTTTAGATCGAATTTTTTAGTTGTGACATGCCTCTGAACGAACCTTAGATTTGTTTCGAGACGATCATGTGAATGGAGTAAAGAGCGGATGTGGTCATCGGCTCCAGGAAGCGTTTGGTGAAAGCGCTGATGCGTGATCGGAAATTTTTTTTTTTTTAGATAGTCTCGTAAAAAACATTCGTGCGCTAAAAAACATTCGTGGTTGAGAAAAAAAACCATGCACGCGCTTTTGAGAACCACTTAATTAACTTTTAGCGGCCTTATTTTTTTTATTTTTCTATTTGTTGTGTAATGTTCCTGAAAATACCTGGGTAACTTTCTAATCTGTACTTATACAAGAGTTGGTTGTAGGATTGAGTTGATTTGTAGGTTTTTTTCCCCGCCACAAGTGCTAGGGAATAGTATGTTGGTACTCTACTAGATGGCTCCACATGACATTAGGCACATTTTATTGTAGTTTTGGCCTATTTTTAAACAATTAGGCCCGTAATTTGTGTTAGGTGTAAGCACTCTTTGGACATCTTGGTAAACTAAATTAGGCCAAGTTTGCAAAAAATATTTTCCTTGGAGCACGGAATGATCTCAAAATTGTAAGCAGAACCCTTGGTGACCCCTAGAGGCGACTGGCTGAACTAGCAATGGCGTTCCTAGCATGTTTATTTAGAATGTTCCTTCCAATCCCAAATTCTTCTAAACTCGACTATCCCTTGCCTAACAGAAACCAATACATTAACTGAACCAAAAAAAAAAAAAAAGTCATTTGAGCTCGTTGCCGCAGGGAACTTACAGCTGTTATAAATTTAAAAAAAACGGATTAGAGTTCACGCTAACTAAACGAACCATAATTTGAACTATTCCAGGGAACAAGGATTTTTTTAATTCTTGGTAATGTCAAAAAGTGCACGCAATTTGTGTTTCATATGGGACGTGTGTGGGGGTACGTTTAATATCTGTATTAAACAGGCGTTTTGTTATTTGGGATTTGTTAAAAATTACCTTGATATTACCTTGAGATTGTTTTGAAAATACCTTAAGATTACCATGAGAATTACCATGAGAATTACCGTGGAATTACCGTGAGAATTACCTTGAGATTACCTTGGAGAATTACCTTGAGATGACGTTGAAATTACCTTGAGAATTGCCTTGGGATTACGTTGAATTGCCTTGAGAATTCATTGAAATTACTTTGAAAATACCTTGAGAATTACCTTGAGATTACTTGGAGAATTACCTTGAGATGACGTTGAAATTACCTTGAGAATTGCCTTGGGATTACGTTGAAATTACCTTGAGATTACATTGAAATTACTTTGAGAATTACCTTGAGATTACCTTGAAGTCACCTTGAGGTTACCTTGAGAATTTCATCATATTAAAGGATGAGGTCTCGTTCAGAATACTATTAGTGATGTTTCCTTTTATGAGGAGTCCTTCAATTGCAAAGTCTGAATTGCATTTAATATTCCCTTAACAGCCTTAGAGCTGAACGTATCGTCCAGACTTTGGGCCCGACACTAAACTGGTTGTATACAATCGTGAAGCAATAAATCGAATGTTTAAAAAAAAGTCATCCATAAGATTTCAAAACTATTATTCCCATTTGAATCCGTGTTACAACTTGTGCCACCATCAATCACCGGTGACTAAAAAGTGGTTAATTTTTGTTGTTTGTATATTTTTCTCCCCAAATGCTTGTTGCTGTCATTTTCCGACCTGTTTCTTTTCTGGTTGGTTGTACATGTTTGTATAAGCAATTTTGTTGTCGTGTTATTGTAAATAAAATCCGTTGCTATAGAATCTTTTTCTTATAATTATTATTTTTTTTTTTTTTGTATACTGTGTTTTTTATGCTGCTTCAGAAAAAAATGTAATTTTTCAAGATTTTCCAGCACTTTTCCAGGTATGGAATTCCATTATAACTTTCGAGGACATTTCCAGGTTTTTAAGAACTAGTACGAACCTTGAATTACCTGTAGTGCTGTGCTAAGCACACTAAGACGAAAAGTTTTTAAAGGGCAATTACATCCATTTTGACATGCATGTTTGACTTTTGGATCACTCACACAATAACTAAACACAAGAATTGCGGTAAGAATACGTTACGTACGTCCGATACAACAATTTAATTACTGCATCACCAAAACGACACGGAGATCGTCATTGATTTGCTGGAGCGCTCAGAAATTAATGCCGACAGATGTCACTTTTCGATTTCGACACGCAGCCGATTGAGATAGCTGTATTGACTGTGAGTGAGGAGCTCA
Organism: Lithobius niger; assembly: GCA_023313725.1. Taxonomy (NCBI): domain Eukaryota; kingdom Metazoa; phylum Arthropoda; class Chilopoda; order Lithobiomorpha; family Lithobiidae; genus Lithobius; species Lithobius niger. Next base: position 35,343 of record JAHWFP010198132.1, read on the forward strand.
AGCGTCTGGCGGCCTTAGCTGGCCGGCAGTGTAGTGGCCAGCTAAGGCCGTCAGACGCTTGAGCTCCTCACAGTTAATACAGCTATCTCAATCATCTACGAGTCGAAATCGAAGAGATCCGTCTGTCGGCATTAATTTCTGCGCGTTCCAGCAAAACAATGGCGACCTCCGTGTCGTGTTTTGGTGATGCCGTAATTAAATTGTTATATCGCACGTACGTAACGTATTCTTACCGCAATTCTTGTGTTTAGTTATTGTGTAAGTGTTCCAAAAGTCAAACATACATGTCAAAGGGGATGTAATTGCCCTTTAACTATTTCCAGCCATTTTTAATGTCCGTTACAACTTTTGAGCTTAATAACACCAAGAATTTATGGGGAGGAGAATTTGTAAAACTAAAAAGTCCGCGTTAAATCATTCCTATTAGTTCCATCCGAGTTTTCAGGGGGCGCTACGCATTC